>MU275297.1:0-72985 GCA_022160315.1 Panus rudis PR-1116 ss-1
AGCAGCATGCTGGAAGCTCTGAACGAAGAACTGAGGTTCGTCCTAGAGCAGGCCAATAAATGACGTACCTTGACAAAAGTGAGCTTCTGACCATCCTTATTCTTCATGACAAGATTAAAGCCCTTGCGAAGGGCTTTGAACTCTGCATTCACCCAAGGATTCGCACACTTCAAAAGAATGCGACAGAGGAAGGTGGACATTAAGGCCCAATGCTTCTTGGGTGTATCACGAAGGCGTCCAATTGTGCCAGGCTGAGAATACAACTTCCAGTGAGCTTCAAGACTCGGGCAAATACACGTATCAGAAGGGGAGCATACCTGATAGTCGAACTCTGCCAGGAACTTGACAACTGGGTTGTTGGGGTTAGTTGGAATGTCGTCCGTTGGGCCAAGGTCAAGCCAAGGCGAAAGAGTGGTCGCTGCAGGTTTGTTGAAGATAGCAATGGTTTCCTTGGTGAGACGTAATTGTTGGTCACCGTCAGGGGCCATCAAGGCCATGATCAAAAAGGGGGAAGCAGGTAGAGAAGTTATGCAGATCAGCGACGTCGCAATTAGAATCCCGTATGCTTCCCACTGATCCTGCCGCCGTTTATCCTCCTGGATGTCGAAGAACTGTGGCAAATAGTAATGCCTGCCCTCCTTCGTCCAGTAGTCATGGTTCGAAACCATCTGTTCGCAAGCTGCCTGCAAGATGCTCCGTCGGACGCCATCCCCCTCAGCAGCATCTTTGCTTGGATATTCACCATAAACCCTTAAAATGTCTGTGAGTACCGTGATTGAAAGAGAACAGGGGTACGAAAATGGAGTGACATACACAGAGAAGCGGCTGACTGTGTAGATGAGGGAGAGGGGATTGGGGATGCGGCTTCTGTTGAAAAGTGGTTTCTCTGCAAGTGGGATCTCTTCTTCCACATCGGAGTCAGAGGCAAGGGACTCTTCCTCATCGTCTTCTTCGTCAGAATGTAAGACGATGGGTTGTCCCACTGAAGCACCAGGCCCAGAGCGACGGAGGCGACGGACAAGAGACAGAAGATGCCTCAAGAGGTTCACCGCCGCCTCCTTTTCTGATCGGCCAGTCACCTTGGCCATGTGTGTAGGGTGTAAGTTGTGATGACAGACGAGATCTGATATACTGCTCTGCCAATCAAATACGGCTCCCAATCAGGGTAACTTGGGTAGGTCAAACACAATCTCGGGAGGCTGGGCATCTGAATCGGAGTCTGGCCGACATTGAGCCTCTTCACCTGCTGCAACCCTTGACGCAGATGGTTCCCACCCGGGTCGGCCAAGCTGCTCATGAGTCTCCTACGTTGAATGAGAATGTTATAGCAGGGTGGATAAACACTCTGGACAGCTTACCAGCTGTAGCTCAACCGGCCTGTTTGCGTTCTGGAGACGTGGACGGTTTAGCAAAGGCCCGTAGCTATGATGACTATAGTGGTCCTAGAAGGCAACAAGTTTAGAGGTATATTTGTACTCGAAACGCTGAGAAGGCTTACCGGCTCAGGTGAGCGAGGCCTGCGTAGTAAGTTAGAGACTGAGGCTCCAGAGTGGATTCCAGTGGTGAGAGCATCAATGCCTTGACAATTCTGGTGAAGTTGCGGCCTCCCACATGTGATGCAATCTGGGCAATGTTCCTCCTGGCAGTGATTTGAGCCTGCCCAATCATACTCTGTCATGTCCTCCAAGGCGAACATGGATACCACCCGATAAGGGAAACATCGATGAGGCAAATGGGAACATTCTGGGCAGATGGGAAGGTTCGTGCGTTGTAGTAAGGGACTAATGGGGCCAACAATATCGCCAAAATGAGGGGCTATAATGTCCCAATCATTTTTAGAAGGAGGGAAAGGGTATAAAAACAAATACTTACCTATCAAAATGACCTTTGGCGGTGCACCGGCAACCTCATCGTCCGGATTGTTGAAGTGGTTCTTCGAAGTGGAAAGCAGGCTCTGGAGATTGCCCGCTGTTGCCTCGGAGCAGTAACGTAGTGCGTAACTGCCATTGCCACCTGATCGAGAGGACTTCAGTACCAGATGAAAGGGAACGTCCTCAAAATGAGCAGGGATAGACGGTGCATTTGGATTGGTAGGATTGCTGGGGAAGGAGAGTTGGGCAGACTCGAGGGACAAACGTAAGGCAAGGAAAAATTTTCTCCAAAACGGACCATCCTCCTCCAAGTTTATGGTGACAACAAAGGATAAACCACAAGCACTCAGTACCGAAAGAACTTCTCGGATCTCAAGCTGGTTTATCTTGATCTTATTGATTGGAGGTGAAGGATACAGGTTGTCCTTGAAACGTTCTATGTGCTACAAACCAGTATTGATGAGTTTAATTGACTGTGGACGGTGATGCAAGTAGGACTCTACATACAGTGAAAGGAATCACACCGATCACATAAGATACTGTGGTCTGATGGGTCGCAGTGGCACTGGAGGTGGACATGGGGTTGGAAGAAGGGAAGGGATGATGACGGTAGCCAGATCTAACGTTTTGGCTTTGTGCTGCGGGGGTGAGAGCTTGAGAGGCGTTGGCGTTCCTTGTCCTTTGCATGCTGGCGTGACGAGTCTGGTTCCAAGTGCCAGAGGGAGGAGCGGGAGCAGGAGGAAAAGATGCTCCACGGACAGAAGATCCGAATATTGTGATAGGAGGATTAGTATTGACGGACAGAGTACTCTGAGCACCGGCCTGAGTGGCACCAGTGGAGGAAGAACGTATGGTTGGGGTATTGAGGGGGTCAGCCCTAGACTGAGACCTTTGGGTTGCAGTATTGGTGCGTTCTTGAGTACTGTCAATGGTAGTGGAACTCTGATTGAGCGACGACAGTTGTTCCCAACTAGAGAATAGGTAACAATGTAGAGGGAAAGCGTACTGAGTCAAATAGAGACGTACCTCATCACGGAGTGCTCCTCCAAAGAACGACCGCAGGCACAAAGTTGAAGCATGGTCGATCCTTGGGTCGTAGTAGTCTATTGGTGGTCAAAGTAGTTAGATATATCTCGGAACAACAGAGGAGTCAAAACCGATACGTACCGGGAAAAACCCGCCACAGAAGGACTCTGCACACCCTGCCCTGCCCATTGAGACGGCTAAGATGGAGCGATCTGTACCAATGGCACTTAGAAAGGAGTGGGAGATCCAAGGATGGTGACAAATCCCACATGGATCTGTGGGGGAAAGGGGGATATTCTACGACATCACTGAGTATTGACACATCCATAGTCCTTTCCTTCCTTGTACTCACTTTATCGAACGTTTTGTTCACCCACATTGCACACATGCAGGGGGTTTGCTGAGGAGGGTTCACACCGAAGCAGGAAAGACGGCTGTACACAGGCGGCATGACCAAAAATGCAGTAAAGACAGCAGGGTCAGGAGCACTAAGGAGCGTGTGGTAAAGGCAAAATACTAGAGATGAAGATGGCTGGTAGGTGTCAAGGAAAACGATGAAAAACATACACATTACCATTTCAGGTATTCTGCTGAAAAACGGTGATTTACCTTCGCAAAACCTGAGCCAATTCCGGGTAGCTTCCGATGGGAGGACTGCCCATTGTAACCGGTGTGCAAACATTCTGATTATAAGCATTCTATACAATACATACTAGATTTCAATCATAGAGACAGTGATTACGGATTGTTTATAGCTTGCGGTGACACCTGCAATCACTGGAACAAAGTCCAGTAGCCTCATGGTGGAGGTGATTCCCGCTGAATCACGATTTTCAGGCGCCCATAATCTACATTAATGGTATTTGCCGTTCTCTCACGTGGTTTAACCATTCCATCCGCCATGTTGTGAATATTGTCCGATAAAGCCCTTCATAGGGTGTCGCTTCTCGAATTACAGGCACACGAGTTATATCAAGCATGCGAGTATATCTCCTGCTTGGTTGACTGTTCTTGAGTGGTACCAGCATGCTCGAACTGGGTATCAAGCTCGCGACAAGAAACCTATCCAGGACTTGAAGTTACAACGGCCGTTCCTTATGAAAAATATAAGTAAACGTGGTGAGCCTAGACGATGCAATTATTGAGTGCATGCGCGGTGCGATCGCTTTGACGACTTTGTCAAATGATCAAGCGTAATCGTCCGGAGGAACGGCGTCGCGGTTCCTGAGCAACATATGTAAGCCTGCAGATCTTCGGGTACCGTACGTTCAGCAGGTTCCACCACCGTTCAACTTGCAGTATGCCAAGTCAATTCTAACTGAACATTGACTAAATGAACCTTGATGGTAGATCACGTGATGCGGAATGAAAGGTAAAAGCAAAAAAATACAGCTACAGAGTGTGTAACACACGGAATGGGTCTGATCCTCCTCCTTCGAGTCCAGCTGAGATAGCCTTCCGAACGGCTTGCAAGTAATCGCCGAGTTTTCTGCCTTCTTGTGGTACGAAGTCGTCGTACAGTCTGTAACGCGCATCGGCCACGATGTTTGCGAGAAGAAGGGCATGTTTGAGGTTTCTACGATTGCCACAGAAATTAGAACCTAAAGCTAAATGATAATATCTCATATATGAGAACGTACTCTGGAATCTTCCTGCGAGAGTCATATAGAATGTTGTGCAGTCGAAGGATAAGAACCGGAATGTATATTTGGCGAATGCGAACTAGTTCACGCTGGCGTCGGTCTCGTACTACAGATGAGGTCAGGGTCAGTGATCCAACGAATGGACTCAAAGTGACGCAGGAAGCAATCGCACCGTTGCTGCGCTCTTCTTCGGAGAGCAACCACTCCGTCGTCAGGAGCTTTGTGACCTGATCCCGCGCTTGCTCGATGAGGACCTGATCGGATCACACTCAGTTATACTAAACCGGCACACAGCAAACGGAAGCAAACCTTGTAATCCTGTAACCAAGCTGCCTTCGTATCCTTCGCCATATGTGGTACTTCCAGGGATTGGCATTCCACCACTCTCTGGAGCGCATCCCAGACAACAAAGAATTGTCTGTACTGCAAGAATTCGTCTGCCTGATCTTCTGGTTCGCGGAGAGTATTGAGTTCTTTGGGTAGCGAGTCCAGCAGACTTTTTGCGACATGTATCCGGCCGTGGCCTATTGACGAAGGGTTCGAATAAGTGTCGCGTTAGAGTGACGAGAGAAAGGACATACAGAGGAAGAAGCGAAGGATGACATTTGCTTGTTCAAGCGCAACATTATACGTTGACTCCATGAATGTATTCCACTCAATGGACCTGAGTAGCAGTAATTCTCCATCGGAGGGTCCTGCTTGAGGTCCCAGTACATCAGGCAGAGCGCCTTTCGGTGGAGGAAGAATCTAACGAGTTCAAAGAATCCTCAGCATCCTCGAATTTAACATATGGTACACATAGTTCAAACTCACAGAGAAAGCCTTCTCAATCGTCCTTTCCGCAGTAGCAATCGCCACACGCTCCATGTCCAAACCATGCCCCCTCGCACGTGTAAGTGCAAGTTTACGCTCACTTATATCGGCAGAGAGTTCAAGTGAGGTAAGGAACATGGCGTATCGCTCAATAGCATTGTCACCCAGTGCGCCAGCATACATCGCAATCAATTCGCGTTGACCAGCCGACTGCATGATACAGAATAAATCAGAACAGCTGGCCAAGGTAGCATAGGTGCATAGAACATACCTCAAGCACTTGCAAGTAAGCCTCCAGAATTACTTGTGTAGCGAGCGCAGGAGATGCGACGTCAATCATCTGCAGGAACAAACATAGGTGGGCAAAGAAACGCGTCATAGCAGGGTAGCTTGATTCAATGGTCAGCATTACTAAAGGCTGGATCGTGAGGCTAGACTTACTGAGGGGCTGAAGGATCCCAAGAACCACTCTTTAGCCTCTTGGCAAATTCTTCCAAGAGGAAATCGGTCTCATTGAGTATAATGTGTAGTTGGGAGACGTGATAAGGATCATCCGCCGGAGGACTGTCAGTTTATCAGTTCAAATGGCCAATGTGAAAGATATAATTAGCACTAACCCTTCTTCGACGGTAATACTTCTCAGACTCAGTAACGCGTCCTTTACCTCTCTCTCCCATTCGTGATTCTCGTCATCCTCGTCTCTCATACTGACATCACCAGCACCGACATGTCCAGGTGGCGACGATGATTCGACCAACGCGTCGCCACCCGAGATGAACGACGACGAGTTCTCCCAAAAGCCTTTCAGCTTACTCAACTCCTGGCTTTGCTTCTCCTCACACATCACACATACTTGGGCCCATAGATGGTCTTCCCATGTTCGACATGCGGCTCGCAGTTGCGTCGCAGTCTGTGGACATGGTGCGAGCGCGGCGTACAGTGCTCGCTCAATAGAGGGTAGATTTGGCTAGAAAAGAAACGTGCACAAGGTGAGTACTGTAGTAGTAGTGGAATTCGGTAGATATACGCACACTCAAGGCCGCTCGTGTACATGTTGTTTTCCATAGTGTTCGTCTTTGGTTCCCCTTCCAACCAGTAAAATCGTCTTCTTCGTCCTCCATGGCATCCTCGTCTTTTGGTTCGGGCGCTATTATGTCGCACATGCATCAGATTCCCGAGTCAATAGGAAAATGCTTGCAGACTCACATAGTGCTTTCCACTGGAATACGTATGTTCCCCTTATACTTGCTGCCCGCCAGGGTTGTTGTGCTTTGCGACAAAGCTCGATGGCATCCTGTAGACGACCAGCACGGATGTAAGCATATAAGGCTTGTATGAGTGCTTTTTCATATGCCTGTGCTCATGACCACCAGTTTGAGTGGGTTTAACTTCAACATTTGCAGGAAAATAATCTTACAGCATCGTCAGCGGCCAACGTCCTGCCGTCTCCTCTGTTCACTGCGTCAGGATCAAGTTCATAAACGAACCCTCCCTCCCGCTCCTTCCCCATCCTGACGTTCTGCAAGACTTGGTACTTTGTGAACTTCCAATAACCGTTGGTCGCGCCAGGATCAGAGACAGGTTCAGGGGCAATCTCATGCAGCCATTCGCGTACAACGACCAATTCCATGAGTAGCTTCGACGACTTGAGAATGGCTTGTGCGAGGGCTGCCGTGGGCGTATATGGATTCTGAGCAAGAAGTGACTGTGGAGAGGGGGAAGGTGGTAACGCCATTTTGCGCAGTCTACATATTGTTCTTAGCTCAAATCCACAAAGAGAGGAGGCTGATTCAATAGGGGTGATGTTGAATTGAACTCACGGCATGATTGCTTGTAGTAATCCCCAGGTGTCTGCCTCCATTCTCAGTGCCGCCAACTCCTCTGCCGGTACGTCTGGATCATTTGCTAGCTCTACAAGTCGTTCTTCACATATTTGACGCAGCTTCGGCGCGAAACCGACTTCGGGATCCAGGAGAGCTTCGATGTCATCTTTGTGAGATTGTGCTAGTTCGAGTGCTTCCGCGCAAGACGCGTAAAGTGTGCTTGACATGGTAATAGACTGGTTTGAATTTCAGTAGTTGTCTCGGAGATGTATAGAACGCGTTCAATGTGACAGTCCAGTCCCGTCCTATATGGCCAAGTGGCGATGGTTTAGGTGTCCGTCGGTTGTGGGGAACTCAAAAGGACAACTCACACGTGGTCAAATCAACATCCAAATAGTATCTGATCTTTTAAAACACACGCACGAAATGTAAGGAGATGGATAGACGCAAGGGTGATGTCAAGGTGTAAAGTAAAACACAAGCGGCCGGACGCGCTACTGAACGCCAAGTTGCGCATCACGTGCGCGTCAAAAGAAGGACGTTAGCGCTTCTAGTCCTGATCCTTGAACTTGTGCGCGCAAGTTGATCAACTGCGATTGGGCCCCACTGACACAGAAATATAGGCCTACAGATAGCCCATATATTGCGTGCTATAAATACTTGAGGAGCGGAGAGTCCTGTCTATTGAGTGTTGAATAATTACAATTGCAACGAAAGTATGTCTAAGAATACAACACTGATTCAGGGGTTGAGTGGTGCGGACAACAGTACACTATTTATATAATTATGAGAGTGCGAATAGAATAATAGGATAGCCCGTCAAAGAACTGAGGCACGCTTCTATAATCAAGGTTGTGGTCTATCTGTATCGTTCTGAGCCTGTTGCATTAATCCAGAGACATTATTCAAATACGACATCCATTCGTCCCATCTGAAGATATATTCCAATCAGTATCACGAGCTGCATAATTCTGAAAGAAAGAGCTCACTCCAAACTCGGTGGTCGTCCACTGGGCCATGTAGGGTCAACAGTTTGAGGAAAGGTAGACGTAAATAGGCCAGCTGGAAAGCTAGAAGAGGGAAATGGTGGAGAAGGAACGTTGGAGGGCATGGAGGACATGGACGCCTCTCCAGCCAGCTGTCCCGGAGTCCTATCGTGGAGGTTCATGGGGGTGAAGACTGCTTCAGAGGAAGAAGATGTTGAAGCAACGGGAGGAGCGAAAGTAGAGAAGCCGTCGTTGGAAGGGGGGACAGAGCAAGTCGACGCAGATGAGGGTCCATACTCGGCAGTGAGATTGGGATCTGACATTAGACTCAAGGCTTCACCAGTGTACCATCCATTAGCTATGAAGGGATCGGTATTGTTCATGCCCGGGTGTATAGGTATTCGCCCCAGCTGGTCGGAGTGAGTCGGCAGTTCGAACATGTCGTTGAATTCGTTGGGCATGAAAGCTTCTGGGGTGCCAAAAACGGAGGGCTCAGGTGCATTAGACGTACTCGACGAACTCGCCTGAGTTTCCGAAGGAGACGGCTGTGGATGCTGACGTTGAGCGACCCTTTTCGACCCGGCGATATGACGTCCACCTCGGGAAGGGGTCTGGGCTGTGTCCGAAAAGGGAGACGAAGAAGGAGAATCCGAGGAGTAATCGAAGATCGATACCCCGTTGATCTCTTCGTCCTCATCACGTTCACGCTTTTGGCTGAGAGTTGGACTTCCCGGTGGTAGCGGCAAGTCGCCAGCATATGCGAGGTCATAAAGAATGTCCCTGTGTGATGACAACGATTAGCTATGATAGGGTGAAGAGCTCGTTCGTGTTGACAGACCAGAGACGGCCAGCACCATGCCACCTATCAAAGGATTCAGCATGATCTCCTTGATGAAAAGGGGAACCCCGTACCTATCCTCCATAGACTTTAATACTCTCATACATTTGTGAACCTCTTCCATCTCCTTGGCAGGATCGAACTTCAACCCAGATTTCTTCCCAGCCCAGATATTCAACAATATGACGACAGCCGCATTGAACATGGAGAACTAATATAAAACAAACTCAATATCGTTCACGCAGGTCAAAACCAAAATAACACTCACCGCCACATTGCCTATGCCAATACTATCGAGATGACAGCCGATTCGACGGAACACTACATCTACGACATGTACACACGATCTTGCGGCATTTGTGCAGATAGCGAGTGACGGATATGACAGAGGTGATGGTTTCCCTGGAGTAGGTATGAACGGTCGATGGACAGTGATCTGGGTTTGGTAGTAGAGGGCATATAACATAGCGGACTGCGACAAGAAGATAGTGTCTGTTCGATAGGGATCCCATCGGACTGATTGTGGCACCGTTTAGCATCGTCCGTGATATGCACGAAACACGCAGACTTACGATGATCAGGAACAGAATCAACCCATTTGTTCAGAGCGGAATCTAGCTCAGCGACAGTGTTCTGCTCCCACTCCTTGCCCATGAACCCAAGAAGTACCTTGGATTTGTTGATGGAATACTACATCCGTGGCTTGTTGGTGTGAACGGTCTTGGAAGATAGATTGGGTACTTACAATAGTTCGGAGAGCAAAGGCGATGATTTGATGTAATCGTATCATGCAATTGAAATACGCTATCTTGGACGGTTTACCAGGAGGCTGTCGAAACTTCACCTCGTTTCCCTTGATCACCCAGTACTCATCGTCGCATTCCACGGGAAAATCAAGGTCGATGCTAATCCAAGAACGAGAATAAGTGGGGGTGGTGTTTCAATACCACGATTAACACATACTCTTCATCGCGAATCGCAAGTGCACGTCCGACTATCATGCTGACCGAACGGTCCATGCAGACCAGCACCCTGCATAAGTGAATACATATTGAAGCGGATACTTGTAGTGAATAGAGCTTACCAGAAAGCACGTTTCCACAGTTCCTCCTCAACAGTAGCAGTGTTGCTATAGACTTTGCGTCTATGAGCGCCAACGTCTTGCGCCATGCGAATGCCGATACCAGCGACCGTCCAACATGCGTGCGGAGCAGATGAGCCTTGCATAAACAGAAAACCTAGCTGACATGCGCAACAAAATATGTTAGTGACATATTCTCACTTTACACCACGAGGTAAAAGGCGACACCAACCGCACAGAGTTGTAGGTCATATAGCCGCGGAGGAGAGATAATCGATCTACACCTCGTTCGGGTGGTCTCGAAGTACTTCCATCCACGCGAGTATAGTGCATTTGGGTAATCGAGAAGGACTCTGGGATCACCAGAGAATAGAGAACCTAGAGCGCAAACAAATAGCAGAACAGTGCCAAAGCCCTCATCGCGTAAATGTAGTTTTTCTGCTATTTGCCTCTCGAAGGTTGGTCGATGCAGGAGAGGATTATAGTCATTCACATGGACGAAATATAGCTCGACCAGTTGTTTCAGAAGATCCGGAGGCGGGAAGTGTTCCTCTGGATGAGGATCCGGGTCCTTTAGTTCGGATGTGATCCACTAACGAATACAGGAATAATGGTCAGTCTGACGCCGATGCAGCAAGACATGAACGCCTACCGGATGGCTCGTCCAAAATTCAGGACGCATTGAAGCAAAAACCTGCTCTGCCTTCGGGTTCAGATTGAACGGTTGAGAACCCGTGTATCGCTTTCTGGCTTCTATCACGTCCCGCATGAGCATCACGTCGCTAGACTTGCCGACGTAGCGCACATGAACAGGATTGTTCTTATAATGCATCAAGCTATTAGTCAAGGTCCTCTGCGTGTGCATTTCGTCGTCACTAGGAGGAAGGCTGTCCTGCGCAGACGTTTCGGCGGCAGTGATTTGACTCTGAGAACCTTTTCCGCGATCCGTGTACCAGGGCTCTCTGGGTAAGTCCCCGAGTTCTTTCTGCAGCTCCTCTTCCGTGCAGAGCTGAAACAATTGATGGCTTGTTTCTTAAGCATTCATGGATGGACGTGTAGATGTCCTCACCTTCTTCAAGAGTTCTTCCATTTCCTCTACTGTGCGCTCTAGGTTCTCCACATACCTGAACCCGCTCGGACACTTAGTGAATAGTTTGAGCTTCCTTAATAACATCACGCACTCTCTTGGATAGCCGCGTTTCTGCATACTTAGTTCTCAGTACACCAGGTCCCATATGATCACTTAGATCACCTACCTTGGATGCGTGTTGGTATGTACAGGTGAGATTATGTGTGATACAGTTTGAGCATACGTTCCCGAGCGTATCCTGGCCGCCATCGCCTGGAATGGTGCTCAGTAGGACGAAATTTCGACGCTCAACCTACGTCATACTTACACCGTACTACGAATAGGGAAATGAGGCCAATCATGGTCGACAATGGTTAGATACTTACTTTTCTTTCGTCTGCAGTTGTCGCATGCTCTCTGGGTACGAACACGTCGTTTCTTGGCGACCTGAGTTGGATTTGAATCATGCGTATCCTCTGAAGACGACATGGAGAAAGCGTAGTTGCAAGTTTGTCTCTCGCGCTCGGAGCACTTTACCGTGGATGAGCGGAAGAAAGCGTGTTTCGCCCTCCTCCTGATGGATTGCGGTGCGCTCTGCAACTGCGGAAAGGCCTACGCGTCTCCGTGGCAAGATGCGCTTGGGTTTCTGCGTTCAAATTGTAAAGATCTGCACCTTAGGCTTCTAGGGGTTACAATATGGTGGTATGTCGGAAAGTATACATTTGGTGAATAACCTAGCCATGCCGACCCGCTTGCGCAATGATTCATGCTTACCATCTTGGGTCGGCACCGTGGGCGTCTACAGCGGGAGGTGCCGAGATGCGTGACACATTTCCTTTGCGTAAGCAATGCACCGTTCGACCGTGAAATCCTCTCCTTCCCAAGATCCACATTGTCAAGGTCGAGTTATACAAGTTGTCGATCGAAGGGGATGATACACTCTCAAGCGATTGTTGGTGAGTGCTAATGCGCAGTCATACAAAATCTGAACCTGCTCATTACCAGGGTAATTGTAGGCCCTTCTTGTACGACAGAATCTTCTGTCACTCATTGAACGAAAGTAGAGGCGTCGCCAACATACTCCTAGCGTAAATGCATGAGTGCATGCTGTCACAATTTCTTACCAGATTTTTTGGGTGCGCAGAAACCAAATACTCATAATACAACCTAGCATTTCCGCAAAGAATTTGAACAGATACCGGGGGTCATCTTGGGTGTGTTCGCTCTCCAAGACCTCTTGCACCAACCCGGGTGAAGATTCCATACACTCGCATCACACGGCTCAAATATGCTCACGAATGCAGGTCAATTTCGGCCCTGCCCTGGATACACTGTCACTCCGCCAACAACCGCACCCTGACCATCGGCTGACGCTCGTCATCACCTCCATCTACTTCCCATAGTTGGAGTTACTGTAGTCGCTATTGGTGAACTCTGGCTCTAGTTCCTCCTCCCTCTTGCGATAGTTCGAATTGCTGTAGTTGCTGTCACTGAATGTTGGCTCCAACTCGTCCTCTCTCTTGCGATAGTTGGAGTTGCTGTAGTTGCTATCGCTGAACGTGGGATCGATTTGGGCTTCATCCTCTCTCTTGCCGTAATTCGATCCGCTGTAGTTGCTATCGCTGAACATCGGCTCTAACTCTTCCTCTCTCTGTGAATGCGTCAGGATCAAGCACACTGCCTCGATTCTTCACTTGACGCAGCTCACCTTTTTCTCGGCTGTCTGGCTCTGGTAATGACTGTTGCTGTAGGTGCTGTTGACGAAGTCGTCTTCCACATCTGTACTATCCCCGGCCCTCTATCGAAAACCGTCAAAGATGACATTGGACGCTGTGCGGATAGCTGTATACAATGCACGTACCCTATTCACCGGTGCTGCCAGAACATTGCCGAAGAAGACGGCAAGCATCGTGTAGAAGAGGAAGGTGGTCTTCATCGCTGAGATGAGTAGTAAAGACGGGGGAAGCTGACCTTTGGACAGTGTAGAAACTCATTGCCAACGGTCGCCCTCTTATAGTTTTGCAGCAGCAGACAGTGGTCCCAATCGTTTGGTGAGATTTCGTTCATGTGACGGTCGTACCTAGTCTTACTTTGCACCCTGTTTTCGATCCGTTCAACCAAAGATGTTTATTATTCCTCTCTTGAATGCCTAGTGTCACATTCTCACACCAACACCGCGCTGTCATGGTCAAGGTCTTGATGGTCCTGAAATCCGACATGTAATCATGGCACTGTCGGTTTGCGCAATCCGGCACTCAGCACCCCAAAAGTGTTTTCCTCTGTTACTTGGGACAATGCAGGTGATACGCGATCCTTTGTCCACAGGTTGCTCCTTTTGGGACGTATCTACCTACCTTTCGTACCTGCGTTCTACAGAAACGCAGTCATAAGCGAGACTTACAGGGTAGCTCGCGATGTTGCACAAGGATCAAGTGAACCTACATAGCAGTCTTGGCATACATTTCTTTCTACCCGATGTCACTTTCTTCTCTCGGTCTGACACCTGTCTTTAGTGACAGCTCCGACCTTGGCATTATTTACCCCCGCTTTATCCGAGTTGACCGTATGCTTCTGCGCGGGAACGATCCGGCCAGCTATACTCTATCCTACCCTATCCCCCGTTATTCCTCTTGCAAGGTTTGTGAGTGGAGACTCCACATTAACGCAATATGCAGAGGCCAAGATCGAATACGAAACCTTCAAGCAACGAGCCTCTTTTCAGTCTACCAATCGTACGCGAAGAAGACATCTCTCGATGGGACTCCACAACGCATTCTCTGCTCACGTCTGCGAACTCTCATAATTCTCTCGCACATGTTTGTCACAATCCATGTTCCTTCGGAAGTGCCATCTCCGACGGTACCATTCACTTCTTTGATGCCCATATTTGGCCAGTGATGAGCTCAGGTACGATGTACGGTCCTGCGTTCTGACCATGGCAATCAAGTTGTGCTATAAATAAGTCGCATTCACACCTTCAGTAGGTAGATGAAGACTTGCTTCTCGCAATCATGACTGATGTCGAATGTCAATCAGTGTCTATCCGACGAGATTCCGTGTACAGTATCCCGAAAAAAGAAGTCTTGACTGGGGAACCAACTTCATAGGGATACAAAGGTGTAGCTCATCACTTGCGTCTCATTGGCATCTAGCTGTCGACTTGGCCAGGAAGTCGGACGATTTGGTGCGTTCTCCCGCAAGAGGTACCTTGAGGCATAACTAGATGACCCTCTGCAACTGTGCTTTCATCATTTTTGGAATGCGACGCGGTCACGCGCCAGTCGGAGTTTATGCACGTCAACCCGAACTCCCGCGTGCTCATTAAGGAGATCCTTAGCCTCCAATGTTCCAATCCTCAACCTGAGGCTCCAGGTTTGACAAGTCTTCTTACGAGTGCGCGGCCCATTTCTCCATGTAGACCTCGCGATTTGCTGTATTCGCACTGAGGTCGGTACTAATGGGGGAGTCGGAGACGCGTTTCCGACTTCGTTGCCACTCTATCTGCTCATGAATTGATCCCTGCATGTACTGATCCCACCCATATCGGCGGAGGTGGTTGCGCAAACTGGACAGGGACTATCGTCAAGGTACCTATCCATGTGGATGAGGAAATTGTCTGTATAGCTCTCCCAGTATTTCAGAGAAGTGACTGCCTTCTATTCCAGTAGGACTCTCACGAGTAGTGATAAGCTCAGGTACATCCTCAACTCAGTATTGATTGGCTTATTCTGCGACGTTACTAACCGATCGAAGTAGAAGTTTGCGTTCTCAGATTCTCGCTAACCGATCTGACTCCGTCGTTCATTTTCATAGCATGCTTGCTTCCACTTCGATTGATCTGATTTATTTGAGCTGTCGACATCCTGTTTCTCACATTGCCGAACGCCACAGGGAACCGAAGCAGCATACAGCAACATACAGCCAGCCAACATTCCCAGCCGGACAAACCGTGGACTTTCCCAACTGAATAGCTAGCAATGTCACCTGTGACAGGTGAGTATCCAATACGAGCCATGTCAATGAATCAGTTTACGAATAAACATGTTTCTTTGTCAAGGCCTTTGTTACATTTGTAAGTTCGGAGTTCGCATTGTCGTGGTTTGGACGTGCGGTGCTTATCTACATCATACGGTAATGCAGTCGAACGGATACGCTGTTGTCGACGTCTGATGTTCTTTGAAATCTCAAGACGCTGCCCAGTCGAAATGACACTGGTCTACGAGGAGGACAGGAGCAGCATTGACGCCATGTTAAGACATGCATTGTCACGATGCCCGTGTTAGAGGAATCACGCGGCATCAATCCTGCCCATCGGACTCGGAGGTACCATCCCTGTGTACACGGATGTCATTGTAGCTGTCAATGTAAGAGATTGCGAGTTTTGATTGTCTGAGTCTGATCACTTGGTTCCAATCGAGGCAAGGCTGGATGCCCCCGTGAAGGGGACACATATTGTTGCAACTCGCCCCTCCTCTGCGTCCCCCAACCCCATCATGTCTACCACACGGAGTGATACCTCGTATCAGCCTCTGCTCGCCGATGCTGACGATGGCGAGAAGGGGGTCCGATACGAGGAGGTTACCGGCACTCTACCAGTCCCTAGCACCGTCAATGTGCTTCGCAAGTCGGGACTTTGGGTGGTCCTCCTCGCGCATGGCCTGCTCACTCTGGTACTTGCAGTTGCACTACTACGGAAAGAAGCTCCAAATTGTCCTATCAACCCAGTGTACCCCCAAGTCCTTTATTGTGCGTCCATGATATACTCACGCATACCGTTCAGCTGACTAACGTGGAACTCAGCTCCCGCTCAGGAGGCTCTTGAATACGAACCCAAGACGTTCTCAATGGGCTTCGGCTCAAAGAAGACCATATATCAGGGTCCTCCATCGAATGAAACTGACAAAGCATGGGATGATTTGTACAACAGTGAGCACGTGTGATTTATTCCATGTCCTGTCTCAATAATCGTGGTCGATGTAGGGCATGGACTGTCTAAGATACCCAAATGGCAAGCCCGATTGCTACCCAACAAGACACTTCCAATTCCAGGGGACGAAGAATACTATGCAGTTGGGTTAGCTGTATTCCACCAGCTGCACTGCCTTGTACGAACGCGTTTGCTGTCCGATACCATGTTGCTCACTCATGAGACTAGAACATCATGCGGAAAGGCTTGTCACCGGAATACTATACCGACCCCGTAACAGGAGCCATTGCTGGCATTCCGAAGGACGAATGGTCGGACCATCTCAGTCATTGCGTAGACAATATTCGTCAAAGTCTTATGTGTGCATCGGACATTAGGTATGCTACCGTTCCATCTCGGGTTCTGTGCATCGTTACTCACTTGCGTGTTATTTAGCCTTGTCGTCTGGCAATGGGTTGAAGCAGATCAACGGGCTTCTATTATGATGAACACGGCTCACTCTTGCCGAAATTTTGATAGAATTGTTGATTGGGCAAAGGCACATAAGAGGGATCGCCACTTCGACATGCATGTACACGTCGAAGATGACATAGAGATACCTGTCTTCTAAGCCTGTGTCGCCTCACAATCTCTTGCTTACCAATTAATTTTGTGGCCCATTCAAATCTTGGTTTCGAACCGAGATTACCCTACAGGTAGGTTGGTTGACAACGCGACAAGGAAGAGAACGAGAGGGTATCGCATACTGGAAGCACTACTTAGTGAAACGTACCAAATCTCGTGGTCGATGCACATGACAGCCCGCGAGCCTCAACCTCAACCTGTTTGAATCTCTGACATTGTACATCAGTAAATCCACGGGACAACTTTGTACGGTGTCTTCCGTGCCCATGTCTCCCACTCTTCCTTGAATTCATCCCTCAATATACGATCCTCCCTCGGAACCCTACTCAAGAGTACCCCTGCAACACCGAGACCAGCAGCGGCTCTGATCGCCGCCAAAGCCTGTCCTTCCGGCGTGTAAGCAATACCACTTTCGAGCCACCACGAACCATGGCCGAGCTGGATGGCCAAGTGACCCAAGGTGTAGATGACCGTACCGAGGTAGGAAGGGTGTCTGACAATCGAATATGGTCCATCCGTGACTAACCGGTGCCCATTTCGGAGGGAGAGGTCAAATGTGAAGTGTCTACCCATCGCGCGATAGCAAGCAATTCGAATGAGACTGCCTGTGGCAATCATGGCAGAACCTGCGATGAAGGTTTTCGTGATTCCGAAATGGTCTACCACCGTAGATAAAGAGCTGAAAGGAGTGAGGAACTTGATTATGGATGGAATCTGAATGCTGGGAAACGCCTTTGCGAGAATGAGGTAGATCTCGCATACAGTGGGAGCATGGTATATGCCCTGCAATTACTAGAAATCAACAGAGGTTGGTATGAAATTGACTTGAATGAACGTACACAGAGCCCATAGATGATCTTCCTGTAATGTTTGGTAAGGAACTCCTCCTTTCGAGTTCCCCTTCCTTCAATTTGAAGTTTTTTGATGCATTTCTGCTGTTCTTCAGGATCTGCTGGAGGATTGGGGGGAGTGCACGCCTTCTGCGATAGATGAGTATCGACAAACAAGAGGGGGAGCTTGACAAGGGCTTCAGAGATAGACATATCAGTTGTCGTTCGATTTGCGACTACTAGACTCTAGTAGTGATGGCGCCTCTCGGAAGACAGGCTTAGGAGGTACATCGGGAGGAGTCAGGACGACGGCTCGGAGATATCCATAACATGCTTATACCTGTCTTATGCCGTTTCTAGACACTCCTTACCTATCTTAAGCCTATGTAGTAAGGTTGCCACTTCCTTAATCTTGCGTTACGGCATCACTGGGCTTCGGTGAGGAGTACGAACAATAATACATTGAGATGCAACTTGAAGCTTAGAGAACTGAATGATCAAACTACGAATCGCATAAATGTAGAAGGACATGATTCTCGTCATCGCAAGCTCAGATCAACTGAACTGTATAGCAAGATGTCTAATGGCATGTATGAATATGAACTTATCTAACAAACAAAGTCTGAGTTCCGGAGATGGGCTAAGAACATCAGCATGATCAGTAGATCCATGGGATGAGTTTGTACGGCGTTCTTTGCGCCCACACTTCCCACTCCTCTTTGAATTCATTCTTCAGCACACGGTCCTCCCTCGGAACCCTACTCAAAACCATTCCGGCAACCCAAAGACCTGCCGCAGTGCGGACCGCTGCTAATACCTGCCCCGCCGGCGTATACGCGATACCACTCTCGAGCCACCACGATCCATGACCCAGCTGGATGGCCAAATGACCTACAGTGTAGATGGCGGTTCCGAGGTAGGAGGGGTGTCTGACGATAGAGTAAGGACCATCCGTAATCAACTTGTGCTCCTTACGGAGGGCGGGCTCGAATGTGAAGAATCGTCCCAATGTGCGATAGCAGGCGATTCGAATGAGACTTCCCGTGATAATCAAGGCAGAACCTGCAAGGAAGGTCCTGGTGATGCCGAAGCGATCTACTACCACTGAAAGAGGTTGGTAAGGTGAAAGGATCTTAATCAGGGAGGGTATCTGCAAGCTTGGGAATGCCTTTGCGAGAATGAGATAAACCTCGCACACGGTGGGAGCGTGGAATATGCCCTATTCAAACATGAAGATAGGTTACTGTGGAAAATGGCTGAAGAGAACATACCCAAGATGGATAGATGATCTTCGTGTAATGTCTCGTAAAGAAGTCCTCCTCTGCCTCTCCTTCGAGCTTCTGGACGAATATCTTCCGTTCCTCAGGATCTGCTGGAGGATTGGGTGAAGTCCGCGCTTTCTGTGACAGGTATGTATCAACCAGTAAGAGGGGGAGCTTAACGAAGGGTTCGGGAAGAGACATGTCGACCATACAATGTGCGACTGGTCGTAGCCTGGGGCGTTTGGCTCTTGGATAACAAGCCTCGTTAAACAAGATATATGTCCGGAACAGTTACGACGGCGGCCAGGGGAGGAATTTATAGACTGCCGCATCCTGAATGGTACAATATTCTCCCATGTCCGGTTGGTTCCAGTCCCTACGCCTGTCACTTTTATGAATTTACGTTACGAGGCCAGCCTATGCCAAGCGTTATCCGCCTGAGCCGGGATAAGTTAGCACATACCCACCCCACGGACCCTCTCATCGTATACCGCGCACAAAAAATATCATACACGACTGTGTATTGGTCATGTGTGGTTTCCCAGGATGAACGGCGTAGACCCACTCGGTCTGACTCTGCGAGCGTGCTGGCAGTCAGGCTGCAGAGACCATCTATAATTGCACACCTATCAAGTTTGTCTCATGTCCATTCCCTGTTTGATACTCTGATAGTTAGCGAACGGGCTTCGATGAAAAGTACAAAAGTTCACATACTGACGAAATGGAATATTAATTCCGAGTCGCTGGCTCAGCTGAAGGCGGCGTTGAATGAGATGCAGAACCAGTGCAAGTCCGATTCATCTTTGTGCCACGTGCATACTTCAATGCTGCCGGCGTGCCGAGCAACAACGCCGGGTCGCATACACCACTGGCAATCCTTCTTAATTTTCAGTATGTAACTCACAACATATGCATGCAGCCGTTTGAATCAAGCATGACTATATGAGTGCAGTGTGAGTATGAGAGAGGTCCGATGATGCCTCTTACGATTTCACTACTGTGTACGTCGCCCACGCCTCCTACTGAAGATGTTCCCTTATCATGCGTTTCTCTACAGGTCCTTTCTTCCACACGAACTCCAATGATCTCAAAGTTCACTAAGTATAGCACAAAGGATTCCCCACAAACGTCAAAGCTACTCCGCTCACTGCGGCCTCAATGCACTACGAGCCAGACCAAATTCCATAGCGAGATGAGAGGCCCAGTGGCATGAAGGATAACGACGAGGTCAGAAGGGATATTGAGCGAGGGAATAAAAATCATTCGTGATAAAGTTGTGATTCTAGAGATTCAAGAGCTCAAAGGTTTGGCAATCGCGCTCGCTTAAACAAACTTACTGACGCTATGTTGAAGGAGAAGTGGTCACTAATCATCGAGAATATTCGCAAGGTAATACTACGCGGAGATGTTTGGTACCACCAGACACAATATTGTCTAGATAGTCATCTATCCGTGGCGTATCTCTGATGTTGATCAGTAAACCCACGGAACAACTTTATACGGTGTCCTCTGCACCCACGCTTCCCATTCCTCCCTGAATTCATTCCTCAATACACGATCCTCCCTCGGAACCCTGCTCAAAAGCATCCCAGCGACGCCAAGACCCGCCGCAATCCTCACCGCTGCTAATGCTTGCCCCACCGGCGTGTGAGCGATACCAGTCTCAAGCCACCACGATCCATGGCCGAGCTGAATGGCCATATGACCGAAGGTGTAGATGGTAGTCCCAAGGTAGGATGGGTGTCTAACGATTGAATAGGGACCGTCTGTGACCAACTTGTGTTCCTTACGGAGGGAGAGATCAAACGTGAAGTGTCGTCCCAGTGTACGATAGCAGGCAATTCGTATGAGACTGCCCGTCGCGATCAAGGCAGAGCCTACGAGGAAGGTTTTCGTGATGCCGAATCGATCTACCACCGCCGAAAGAGGGATGTAAGGCGTCAGGAACTTGGTCACGGAAGGTATTTGCAGGGTCGGGAAGGTGTTTGCGAGAATCAGATAGACCTCGCACACAGAAGGAAAGTGGCATATTCCCTGATATTCCTTGGATTCAACAGAGGTTGGTGGGAAATTGGTCACAGAGAACTTACCCAATACCCGTACAATATCATCTTGGAATGTGCGGTAAAGAAGTCCTCCCTTTCCTTTCCTTCGAGTTTTTCGGCGAATTTGCCTTGTTCTTCAGGATCTGCTGGAGGATTGGGAGGACTGACTGCTCTGTGCGACAAATACGTGTCAACGAGCAAGAGGGGGAGTTTGATCAGTGATTCGGGGATAGACATTCTATTCTGTCAATTCGTAACTCATTAGGGGACTGTAGCACTAGGATGGTGAATCACAACAGATTACGCGGCACTCAACTTGAACACTGGCACCCGATGCATTTATAACTTATTGGCTCCTAGATGGTTTACACGCTGTCCGGCAGGCTCAGGGAAGCATGTCGGAAGCTTGAAATTATATCATCCTCCAAGTTCACCGATTGGGTATATCAATGCCACGGTCAGTTGCCCCGTTCCTTCTTGTGACCTCTTTGTCTACCAACCGAAATCTATCATGGTATGTATAGACTACGGGTGTTTGCCGAAAATACATACGATGTCGCAATCGGTCCGCGAGCCTGTACGCGATGCACAGGCTATGTATACCCCACCATGAGCACAAGTCCTGGTGGAACCCACAATTGTTTCGTGGCTTCTTATTCGTGTGGAACGGGCTTCCAGATTACGTTTAGATAAAATTAGCGGATGGAAATTGACAATGTTCTCTGGCATGCGCTGGTGATAGAGAGGAAGGCCAGATGACACCTGCCAGTGAAATTGAACTTGATACCACCCTGTTCTTCGGCATTGCTCTTCAACACGCCTCTTAGGCCTCACCACATACTCCCCCACTGTGACAGAAGCTCACTCGAAGACGAAGGCAAGAATATCAAAGCCCACTATAGCTCTGCTTGTCAACCCGCTTTTCTCGCCATTACAAGCCCAGACCAGCTTGGTTCAGGAAGATCGCCGGTGGTATGTATTGGATACGAAGGAAGAATCAGTGAAGAGTATCGGAGGTTGAATCAAGGGCCGTCCATGGTCCTCGCGGATGTAGAGTCAAAAGACGTGGAACCATCTCCTTGCACGCAGCCATTGGTATAATCGAGCTCCCGATGACGATGGACGCCCGACTCGGAGCGGCTATCCAGCAGCGGCGGGCTCGAGTTGCTTCCGAGCCACCGCTAGATGATAGACGGTTGCCTGAAACGCATGAATTCTATCGTCAACGTAATATAAGGATATAGTGGGGAACCTCACCCCAAGAGAGCGGAGGTAATAGCTTGCATTACAAAGGACTGACAAACTTGAAATGAGTTTACCTTCAAGGCAAGTTCTTCGCTCGACCGTCGAATTCTTTCGATTCTGCAGTTACGACGGGAGGGTTGGGTAAGCTAGAGACTCACTGAGAAAAGTAGGGCTATCGATATGCGCATGTGTGAATGGGGAGGAACAGAACCTATCGCAGAGATTGAATGTTAGATACTGAAATGAGCTATCAGCTCGTCACAGTAGCGTCAACAGACCGGAATCTGCTTAACATTCCTGCAAAGAGTTGTGGGGGTAACATACCGCTGAGTCACTTGACACTGATCGCGTTTCATGGCTACGTATTGCACTTTGAATCATTTCGGCACACCTATAATTGCGTAGCACGGAGGAAGTCACCTCCGAGAGATACTGCTACATAATCGCGCAACTTCAGCTTCAGCCTGCAGCATGGTCTACCGACTCGTCAGGTGAAGCTTCTGCTTTCAGCTAATATCGAAGAATAGATTCCCCTCACCTAATGGGGTTCGTTGGTCACTGTGTATAATAGTTCAACACAAGTTGAATGGGAAAAGGTACCCTCTAACAACGAGAGAAAGATGAAGTGCTTCGTTCGTTGAAGTCAGTGCCACCATGGCCATGCGATGCGTGACGCCACGCGACAGAACGATCACGTGGTTTTCCCCGCCGAGGGCAGGTCGCCCCTTGCGAGAGAAATTCGACGGTCCGACTATAGCGTAATAATATGTGCTAAGAATCTCATGATAGATGCTGGCCACGGCCTAACACATCGTGTAGCTATACTGAAAGTATTTAACTTACACCAGCATTAGTAAATCCATGGGAAAACCTTGTACGGTGTCCTCTGCGCCCACGCTTCCCACTCCTCCCTGAATTCATCCCTCAATACACGATCCTCCCTCGGAACCCTACCCAAGAGTACCCCGGCAACACCTAGGCCCACAGCAGCTCTGACCGCCGCCAATGCCTGCCCCGCCGGCGTGTAAGCGACACCACTCTCGAGCCACCACGATCCATGGCCGAGCTGGATGGCCAAGTGACCTAAAGTGTAGAAGACAGTGCCCAGGTATGAAGGATGTCTGACAAACGAGTAGGGGCCATCCGTGATCAACTTGTGCTCCTTACGGAGGGAGAGATCGAAGGTGAAGTGTCGTCCCATCGCACGATAGCAGGCAATTCGAATGAGACTGCCCGTTGCGATCAATGCGGAGCCTGCGAGGAACGTCTTCGTGATTCCAAAGCGATCAACCACCGCTGAAAGAGGTTGGAAAGGCGTAAGGAACTTGATTAAGGAAGGTATCTGCAAGCTCGGGAACGCCTTCGCGAGAATGAGGTAGATCTCGCAGACCGTGGGAGCATGGAATAACCCCTGCAGTTATTTGATCTCAACGGCGTTTGGTGTGTAGTATGGTCCCAGAGAACGCACCCAAAGTCCAACGATGATCTTCGGGTAATGTCTAGTGAGGAATTCCTCCTTTCCTTCCACCTTTTCGGCAAATTTCTTCTGCTCTTCAGGATCTGCTGGAGGGTTGGGGGGAGTGACTGCCTTCTGCGCCAGATAAGTATCAACGAGTAAGAGAGGGAGCTTAACAAGGGGTTCGGGGAGAGACATCTCGGTGGTTAAGAGGTTATCCTCAGGCGCTGGGTGAAAGCAAAGCTCAAATAGCAAGAGATATGTCTGGAGGACTCACGACGGCTCGGGGGCATTTATACCCTGATACATGACCTTGAGTAGTATATACACTGGTCTCTCGCGTCTGGTCGATTCTAGACACTTCGTCTGTCACTTTCTGATTTGCGTTTCGACTTCAACTCAGCCGCTGCATGAGCCGACCATGACGTTGAGCGACTCCATCCCTCTCACTATTAGTGTTATTCCACGCGCAATCATACAACGTGGTCATGCGCAATCTGATTATGATTGCCGAAGACCAGAGTTGTATAGTTCCTCTCGAGTCTCCGTACTAGCTCTCGGTTTCACGAGCCTACAGCCGGTAGATGGTAGAGAAGGAAAGGTCCTGAGAGGTCAGGCATAATGACTACACACCCTTGTTACAATTCACAAACATTTCGTGTCCGATCGCACCTTCTTTTTCGTGCCGGACGGGCATCGGCGAGAAGAACGAAAGTTCACATCGAGACAAAAATAGCGAGCGAGAATCACTTCCGGGTCGCATGGATGCTGGGCAAAAGAGACAGGTCAGACTCTCAGAATCGTCAGATGATGTCTGGTGTAACTTTATTACCTTGTGTTTTCTGCGCCTGTCGACACTGTCACACGATCCTCAACGGGATATGTCACCAAGGCGAAGGAGATATCCAAAAGCCTTGATCAACCTAAATGCTTCCCCCACGAACGCTGACACAAAATCCGCTCTCTCACCGCTAGAGCTCGGGCTGAGCTGAACAGCATGATACCAAGTGGTATTGAAATATGAATGAGAACGCCAATGGAAGAGGGTTCCAGTCGACGAGGTAAGAACCATTCATTGCGAGTTGAGCAGTGGGTCGGAGGTGTTATCGGGGCTCGTAAAGTGATAGACTACTAACAAACCCCACTGCATCAACGTAAAAAAAAAAATTGGTGAATACATAGCTCTCACCAAATGAAGGTCCTTTATATTGTATTACTCCCAGATGAGCGAGGTAGCCGTCAGTCAGTTTTCGGAACAGAGAAAAACTCGTAAGTTGTTATCACTGAGTCTCCACAGGGTCAAGCCCTCTCAAGGCAAGAATTACATGATCTACCTTATTTTCGTCAACTCTCACTTTCCACTTTGGTACTTCACGTTCTTGCTCTTCTGACCACCAGCACCGGCGTTAGCCTTGGAAATATGATCCCTAGAACGAGATTATACTCAGTGACCAGCCAGTGCAGAAACAAATGACTAGCACACTCACCACCTATCTATGTACTTGGGATTTCCCGGAGTGAAGAGTTCACCTTGCGTAGGGTCTGAGGAAGAGACATGGCCACCTTGGACTAAGCGTCCATGCCTATCATATGCGGCAAAGTTAGAGTGTCTCTGCCCATCCATCGACGGGGAGATATGGTCAGCATCGCTGTGTGCAAATAGTCAGGTCAGTACTATGTCACCCTTACTACACGGAAGCGAAGACTTACTGAATGACAATGTCCGAGGCACGGTATCCTCTCAGAGTTGAAGCATGCTGCTGGACGAACGCGCCAACATTATCGAGGACCGGCTCCTGTTTGTGCTGATTCTTCTTCTTCCCCAACAAGTTGCCCGCAAATTGAATATTCACTTCTTCCGGCGTCCGACTGTCAGAACGGTGACTGCCAGACGAGTGGTGACTACCAGACGAATGGTGGCTGCCGGACGAATGGTGACTGCCAGACGACCGGTGACTGCCAGATGACCGGTGACTGCCAGAAGAATGGTGCGAGGAGGAGCTACTGGGCCTGCTCCCACTTTCTCCAGCTCGCCGGTACAGCTCCGAAGCTCCCTCGAAGAGGCGACGAACAACTTCGGAAGCCAAGGCGCCGCTCTCCCCTTCGTCATCGTCGTTGTCGGCTCTGGCTTGGAGTCCAGCGAGGATGTCACGCGCAACGAGCTGTGGGACCAACTCGTCGCGTGCCATCAACTCAGGTTGGAGCTCCTCTTCACGAGCTACAAGTGACTCAGTGACTCCGCCTTTGTACTCAGGTTCGGAGACGAGGGGAACGGCAAGGACGGCGGGGAATGCGAGGGCGGATGCGAGGGCGGCGGCGTAAGCAGCGGAGAAACGCATGATGCTAAAGAATTAGAGTATAAGGAGGGGTTGGATAGGAAACGTGAAAGTGAGAGTTGGCGAATAGACGTAGACAAGGTCGTGAAGAGAGAAAAGTCAGGCTATAATCGCGTCATTCTGGTCAGTCCACATTTTGTACAACCATTGAAGTGATGAGACACTCACCGACCAGCACCGCGACTCGGGGAGTTGGTAGAGTGTAACTTGTTGAGAAGGCAAGAGACCAGCTGAGGAGCATGGGCCGTTAAAAGGACCTTTTTATACCTCAGGTAGGTCAGCCAAAGCGCTGGCTGGTTTGGCTGGTGAGAATGCATGAATCTGAACTTGACGTGCATTGATGAGAAGTAATTGAATGAATGGCTTCATGCAAACTACGTTGATGGATACATCCTGTCAGCTGAAAATTAGCCATCTAATGAATGGCACTTTAGTGCCAATGTCCTTCGGAACTTGGGGAACGGGGAGCCATACGACTAGAAAGACCGCCATAAACTTGGATCCTAGTCACGGAATAGCAAGGATAAGCACCAGCAAGTTCGGATGCGCTGGACAATAAAGAAACATTGCTCCTACGTCATGGAACTCGGGCTTTAGCTCACTGCACGCCGTCGTATAGTCGCAGAACCATTGTAGTCTATTGCATACGTGCCAAGATGGTGAAATCGAAGTATGTGATGCCTCCTTGATCACCGATACCAACCTTCTCAGTGGCACCTCACCGCCTCTTGATAAATCAACCGTCACCATCATAACACGGAGACGGTACTGAATACATCATCTGTCAACCTCCTGTTGCCGCGATGACAGGAAAGAGTTCCTTGGTGTTCGGATCTTTGACCGTCCTTGGGAAAGAATGCGGTTGTGCAAGAGTCTGAAGAAAGAATTTTTTACTGTCCTAACTAAGTTCGGCCTCCCTATACTGAACGGATTTGGTTGAGGCTCTGTACTACGACTTGAATTGAACGTCAGCATTCCGCGGGCTTACTTATCTTCTGGATCCAACGATGAGGCATGAGGCCTTGAAGCCTCAGGCCTGAGGAGAGACTCTTTCGGTTCAGAGGAGTACTGTACGAAGTGAAAGTATCAAAGTAAGAAGCGAGGTCCTAGCCTGTCCTAGCGGCGCTTATGAGTACGACATCGTCGATTACGTCACCGTATTACCAGCACGTTACCGAGAGAGAGAGAGAGAGACTCAGAGAGAGAGAGAGAGAGAGAGAGAGAGAGAGATGTATATTATAAGAGGCTCAGTTCTTCAAAACCTCTTCTTCATATCGCCTTCAAAATGAAAATACAGAACAGGTTGTATGTACTGCATCCCCCAGGAAGACTTTGGATGCTGGCAAGTAGCAGTCATGTCGTGCTAATTTTCTTTTGTCACGTATGCAGTGCCCCCGACACGTCCAGGAAGGATTTTGGTGATTATCATACATCCTCGCAACATATACACTATTGATACAAGTACAAGCTATGTTTTACACTTCTACACTCGTCAACGTGAACTCTCAGACTTTTGCCCAATCCTCCACCCGAGATGTAGAGACGCTTCCCGGCGCAGGTGGGTTCGAGAACTTCGTCTCGACGAACACCTTGATGACCCCGGCTTGCCTCTGGTCGAAGGCAGCGTATAGCTTGGGGAAGTCCTCAAGAGGTACTCGGTGCGTGATCATGCTGTCGCGCAATAGTCAGTCAACTTATACAGCCAGAATATGATTGAAGAACTTACAATTCAGGGTCGAACTTGCCCGTCAAGATGTAATCGTTCAGAATCTCCTTCCACCACTTGTGCACGGGGGCCTGGCCGTTCCCAATCAACCTGACCCCCTTCTCCATGAGCGCACCAATGTTGAAGTGGTTCGTGTATCCTGCGTAAGCAGCGATGATACCAACCCGACCACCCTTCTTCACGCTCGTGATCATCTCGTTCACAATCTCAGAGACATCCGTCTCGAGCATGAGCGTCTTCTCGATCTTGTGAAGAAGGGTCTTGGGCTGATGGAAGGTACCGCAGTCGAGGGCAACGTCCAGACCACCAGGTGCAATCTCCTGAAGACGTTTGACGACGTCCTTGTGCTCGGAGAAGTCAAGAGTCTCGATGCCAGTCTTCTCGCGAGCGAAAGCAAGACGTTCAGGTACTTGGTCAATACCAATGACACGCTTCGCGCCCTTCAGCTTTGCCCACTTCGCGACGCATTGGCCAATCGGTCCGAGACCCTATTCAATAAATGGTCAACGATACGTATTTGCATCATAGTCAATTTGCACTCACCCAAACGCCGACAACGTCGCCTTCCTTGACCCCGGTATCCATCACACAGTGGTAACTGGTAGGAAGTACATCTGAGAGGTATAAGACCTTCTCGTCTGGGATGCCGTCGGGAATAGGAAGCAAGTTGACATTGCCCTTCGGTACGCGGACATACTCGGCTTGGCCACCAGCAAAGCCTCCGGTAAAGTGCGCGTAACCGAAGAAGCCCGCATCACGGTGGCCGTACATGTAGTTCTGGAGCCTGAAGAATAAGCATTCAGAATCATCGTAATGCGTTCGTTCAATCAAAGCACGCTTACGAGGATGGGTTGGTCCTGTCGCAGAACGAAGAGAGCTTCTGCTTGCAGTATTCACACTCTCCGCATGCAATCTGGAAGGAGGCGACAACACGGTCGCCCGGTTTCAAGTTCGTTACGTTTGGCCCTACGCGATCGACAACACCCATGAACTGCAAGACGTCGTTCAGCACCACGCAGGATAACATCGATATGCTTAGCGGACGCCTCTCTTACCTCATGTCCCAAGATGTCGCCTTTTTGAAGGTTGACAATCTCGCCGTGGTACAAGTGCAAGTCACTACCACAGATTGTCGTTCCGGTCACTTTCAGGATAACGTCGTCAGGCTCAGTTATCTCGGGAATTGGAGTGTCGATGAGCCGAACATCCTTAGGGCCGAACCAAGCGAGGGCCTTCATAGTGCTACCATCCTCTCGCGCTTTGTACTCAGGATGCACAACGGTTGGGACAGTGCCCATGGCCTAAATGAAAGTCTTGTCAGCCTTGTTACTTCGATATACAAGGTCAGTACAACCTACTTTCTGTGCTGCGTTCGATGCTGCTTGCATATTGGATTGAAAAATTCGTAACAGATATGGTCGTAACAAAGTCGTGTCGTCAACAATATAGAGAAAGAAAGCTTTGGGATGTCTCCTCTCCACCCCGGTTTGCTTATATACGTACGCTTTTGCGTCCGCGAAAACCTATCTCACTACGCCAACTCTTCCACACCGAGATGACGTTGAGACGACCCATGATGTCACCTCAGACTCCAGTGGGTCGCGCGGAGCACCTTGAGCGCTAACTGGTCTCGTGATCGCGACGCGTCGACGCGTTCGCCATCATTGCCCGAGGTTGCTCCGACACGCTGCAAATGGTGCTCGAAGATGATCATGCTTATGTTTTTGGTTGCTTGGTTGCGAAAGAGTGAATTTATGACAACCTGTTTCCGAGACTTCAAGAGCATCAAGATGAGCTGGTCTCGTGCCCAGAACGGGATCCGAACCCCACCACCGCGATCACCGTCTGGCGCACTCTTGTAGAGCGACCCCCCCTGGGCTTTAGCGCTGGAACACCGAAAGTTGAGCCTGTTAGTTTCTACCTCATACGACACTCTTGACTGCCTAGGTGTGTCAGAAACACCTCTAATATGTATATGGAGAAGAAATTTCAATGCATTTGTGAACATGGAGAACACAGTATTCAATGAGAGGAAACCTCGGCTAAGACCCCCTTCCGCATTTGGGCACCGGTAAGGGGTAGAGAGCCTTGCTTCCCGGGCGCTAAGGCTGAGGGGGGGTCGCTCTACAAGAGTGCGCCAGACGGTGATCGCGGTGGTGGGGTTCGGATCCCGTTCTGGGCACGAGACCAAGATGAGCCAGGTGAGGAGGGAAGGATGTCACAACATATCCGGCGATAATCGGTCATCCCAATATATGCCATAGCGCACTTGGCCGCTTTCCCGCTGAATCTCTACACATGGATGTCTCGGCCTGAATGCAAGCGCGAATACTATGTGAGTACGTTTCACGATGAAGATTGTTGAGTTACCGTATATTTACCGTACAAACAGTCACAGCGGAAAGGTATCCGGCTACCTCGAGTGCCGGCGGGCGTTTGCACTTGTTCCCCGAAAATCCCCGGCTTCTCTGGCTGGAACTCTGACTTTGGCCAGCTCGAAACCCACCAATCCCAGTGGAAATGACATATAGGTACTCAGCTATAGGAGATTAGCAGAGTAAATACGGTGAATCATTGATCAAACTCTACTTCTCCTATCTCGGCATTAATGATACGAAAGGCGCGTAGTCGACGTCAGCAAGTCCGGTTATAGAAGCAGCCTTGTCTCAACATGTTCAAAAGTGACAACCCGGATAATTCTCAGGTAAGCGGCAGCCCTCTCAGACTTTTCCGCGAGCTTTAAATAGCCTAACATGCCATGTACTCACACATGCCAGCAGTGTTAGTCAAAGGATGCTATGTGATAATTGTTGCACTTGCGCACTGGCAGGAACGGGTGCATTATCCATGGTATCCTGCCAGATGCTCCTATTGCATATAGTAAGTTCGGGCACATGCGGTGAAGATATCATGCTCATCCTTGTTACGAGTGCGTATGGGTGATGACTTCAGCCTCCATTGACCTTGGAAAAACCACCCTGACGGAGAAGCTAACGCTATGACATAACTATGACACTTCCGATCTCCTGTCGCCTTCGGAAAGATGAGGCAACGACGAGATGATCATGAAGCCCTCAACGGAAAGACAGGTCAGACACTCGCCATCGAACTGTAATCGCAATTATTCGTTTCCTCGATCCCTTGTTTGCACCGCTGCGGGAGTACTAGGATGCCGACATGATTATAGAATTAGTAGGTAGCTAACTGTATAATCGGGCTCGAACCACAACATAACCTCAAGTTGATTAGTCCTTTTCAGAGTCTATTATGACATGACCAAAGCCTCCATCTTCGCCTGCACAGCGGCCATACGAGACCGTTCATCCAATCTCGCCTTTATCGCTAGCGGCAGTACCCGTGCGACATCCTTCCACCTGACCCACCATTCTGTCAATCGAACTCTACGATGATCCAAGATGCCTGCTCTGTCCAACGCTATGCCATATGCGTCGGGCCAACGGACGCCAGCGACGATTTGACAGTTTAGCGGACAGATTTGACTCAAGAACAGGGCAATGGCTTCTGTGCTGTCGGCACCGATGCATGATGCGCCGACGGATAAGATTTCGAGGGCTTGAAATGGGTGGAGGATCTCCGAGACCGTGGAGGTCGGTATCGCGTCGGCATTCAGGTATAATCCCAGATGACGCAGTTTGGGACAATGCTCCGCGAACGGAAGAAGGGCGGAGGGAGTCAAGACTGGAGGGGTCAACTCGGGTACTGGCTGACAGTTCAGCATCAGTATCTCGAGCGATGGCCAGCTGGTTGCGAAGTCAAACATATCGTCCCGCGTTAGGTTGAGCTGGTAGTCCCAGCGAAATTCGAATTTCTTGAGAGTAGTGAGCGTCAGCAACGGCCGAAAGGTATCTATGGATGGACGTGCGTTCAGAGGCGGCGGAGGATAGAACAATGGTGCGTTGGGTTCCAGAATGTAGTCAACAACGAGCTCTTGCAACGACTTGCATTTTAGTGATAGGATCTCGAAAAGCTGTCGGACAATCGCGGGATCGTCGGTTGCAATTGCGTGGATATAGAGACGTGTCAGGTTCTTGGGAGCGAAGATACATGTCATGAAGTTGAGCGCATGATTCAGTTGAGCACTGATTGATAGTCTGCGGAGGGAGGGAAACGCGCCTTCGAAGAGAAATGGTGCAAAGTGTGCGACATCTGTGCGGTCACCCTTCCATTTCTCCATCGACTTGTTATAGGACACTGAGGTAAGCTGCTTCAGCCGCGCTAATTGCTCGACAATTGCAGAGGACAGGCAGTATAACGGTACCGTCAACTGTTCGATGCCTGGAAGGCTGTCCAATAACGTCATGATATCGTCCTGGACATCCGCGACAGAAGTGTCTATTCGGATGTCTAGGTGGCGAATACCTGCACCTCGCGAGGATATCTCTCGCACGTAGGACGAAGTGTCCGGGGATCTATGGATGCAAATGGAGAGGTGGGTCAGACCAGGGTGTAGGAATATTGTTGAGAAATGCTGCTTTTCCGCGCTGTACGTGTGCCATGAGAGGGAATGCAGATTGGGAAGTATATCCCCCGTTGGGCGGGTCCGAGACATCTCTTCCCATATAGAAATGTCAATGGTCATCCCTCCACATTCCGTGAAGCGAATCTTTCGTATGCGAGAGGCATATCGACTGAGACGATCCCAGTCACTTCGTTGAATTCGTCTCCGCCATTTCTAACTTTCGTCAACGAAGTCCTATACTTGTGAGACGTAAGAGGTTCACGTACGATATTGAGCGAGGACGATGTGAGGGGTCCTGACCGCCTCTCTGTTGTTAAGGGTGCGAGAAGACAGAGTAGCTGTCGTATGTCCCTGACATGTTTCCAGCTGATGTCTAAGGCCACATCCGCCCATCTTCTGGAGACGGTGGCCGTCCGAGCCACTGTCTGTTCATCTAGAAAGGATAAAATAAGGGAAAGCAATTCGGGTATCTGGACCGCCTGATGTGCAGATGTTGAGTGGGAAATGTCAGCCATTGGGGTGACCGTTGCTTGTCATGAAGCACCGGAGGATTTAATAGGAGTCCAGGAAGCGACCATCAGCCAGCTGAGCTCATTCCGTGTGTTTTAACAGGGTCTTTTCTTCTTGCGGCAAGTTCGGCCACCCACATGCAATTGACCGAGGGGTGACTAACAATAAAATATCACCGAGCAGTGCCTCCTGGTGCCAGTGGTCGGTCAAATTTCCGGCATCTTAACGGGTACCTTCTGAACCTTCCAAAATTAGGGGTGAGAAGCCATTCACGATATTTACCGGTCTCGCGAAGGTCTTTTCTTGGCTTCACTTGAATCCCGAATCGGGCCTTACATTGTCACCAGGTTGCATTCTAGGTACTTAATTTGCACCCCGCCGAGTAACGAGTTCACTAGTACTGCAGTGCGTTATCAAGTGGCCGTGCATGCTATTCTTGCGCCCGATGCTACATATTGTACTTTGCCGTCTCTGTTAATCAGAGACAGTGCCAAGTATGAGAAGATTTGCTTGACCGGGAGTGTTCCCCGAGAAAGGGTGGAAAGGTGGACAAGGTGCGCACGTAGCGGGATGAAAACTCACAGGTTTGTAGCTGCGGCCTCCAACATGAGGCATAAAACGTGATTCTTACGTACCAGTCAGTACTACATAGTACCACCTCACGGCGAGGACACTCAATACTCAATACTCGCAGTCCTATGTAAGTATGTTTACAAAGGTAGTAGTATGGTCATCATATAGCTTGGCACTAGATTAACTGTTAGGAGTTTCTGCTACCCTGTCGACGCCGTCGGGGTTCGGGATGAGCTACTTCAACTGATACACCCGCTGCCAGCCAGCAGCGCTGTCGAAATTTGAATGGTATGTACATGTACGCGGTAGACCATCTGGTTCAAGTTGACCCTTCTAAAGTAAACTCGATACTGCTTTATTACACTGAAATTGACCATGGGATCGCTCCGCTCTGCTCACACACACGACTAAAAGGAGATAGTACAAATACTGGTAAGTGCAAGCGACGGCACGCCACGGTTATCAAGCTGAAGCATGGATAGCGTGGGGGTCTTGCCGTCTCGGAAGCAACTGCGAACTATGGCCGCTGGTGAAACTTGAAGGTGAGATGACTCGCGAGAAAATGTCGTTGAGAACAATTCTTCCTGGCATCATGGTCCTCGATGGACATATGCTCGAGCATGAACAACAGCGCTTCCATGAGTATCTCTAGGCATGGTCAAATATGATATGACCACTGGACAGCTGTCATGGAACACCGAGTTCGAGTCCGCCTTCATGGTCACGGTAGGCTTCCCTCCAGCCTTCAAGTTTGTGACATTCATCGCCTATGAGGGGACCTATCGGTCAAAAAGCCTGTTTTTGGACTAAATATTAGTATGCATGGTGCTACCACGAACTCGGGCGAGGCGAAGTGCTCAAGAGAACACTCGAGCGATACTGTGCATGGCGAAAGCATAGGCTATAGCTGCTTCAACCACACGAATGGCGGCCGTACTCGGGTTGTGACACCTGCACTATCTGCGACGTGGAAAGGAAGCACCTCCGACTGACGCGAGCTAGGCATCCGCAACGTAAATTTCAATATCGACACCCGTGGAGGTCAGCAGGCCTGTGAGCTCGTTATGAGCTAAGCTCTACCCCCTTTGCTCCTTCCACAGGCGGGTATGCATAGTGTGGACTCCTGGGAAGGTGAATGGCCGTTTCCCGTTGCCTCCGGTTTTCAGACAACCCCCTTGTTATACATACGGTGAATTCACGCAACCGAGTTTGAGCCCCCGGATAACGGCTATCAAGGATATCGTCAGAGGTACTTATTCACGAAATGGTAGCGTCCATGCATGCAGCTTCAGAGCCTCACGAACAACGATTAGGCTCTGTACTTGCACACCGTGATGGACAGTCAACCGAGAGCTGGCAGGAGGAGAATGCCCATGATGATCAATGAAGACGATGCGTGGAGCACTGGGCGACAGCAGTTTGTTATCTTGCAGTTGTTCTGGGACGAAGTTCCTGAGTATTCGTCACAAAGGAGCGCCAGGATTATCGAGGGACCGGCAGTGAGGTCTCCAGCAGAGCCACGCGTCCATTCAACTGCAAAACTCCTGAGAGTTCGCAACTTTGAGCATGTGGTCTTTCATCATGTCCAAGCGATATGAATACAAACCAGCCGAGCAAAAGAATCACCAAGCTCGACAGATATACAAGGAATGAGCTTGAATAAGGGAGTAGATAAGTAACGGTAAACCAACGTAGAGGCATGGCATCTCCAGAACTATAAACCAAAACATGACGAGCAATCTGAAACGACATCGATCAGTCTATCAATACAACACCTGAGCCCGGTCGTTACATACCCAGGGAAGAGACTGTCAATTCATAATGCAGGAATCATTTCGAGGAGCATCTGTATTCGCCATGTCCTCCAGTACCCTACATCTCATCCTGAGATCCGAAACCTCCTTCTCCAAGTTCTTTCTCTTCTCTCTTTCCTCTTGACGCAATTGAATGAGGAGAGGAAGAAGAGAATCCACCTCTTGCCAGCGTTCCCACCACACATTGAGGTTTCCCTCTAGTTCTTTCGACATCATCCCAAAGCCATCCGGCCATGTCACACCTGACTCTACCGAGCATTCCGAAGGGCAGAGTTGGCTGAGGAAGAGCGCGACAGGCTTAGGATCGAGGATCCCGGAAAGTCCCACCTCGAAACGTTGGAGGGACTTGAAGGGTTTAGTCAATGTCGCTGTCGTTTCGCGTGAAAGTTCGGCGGCGTCCTTGGTCGAAATGTACAAGCCAAGCTCATTCAACTTGGGGCAATGCCGGGCGAAGGGCACGAGGGCCCGCAGAGTGAGCATAGATTCCTCCGATGGGTCCAATGGTTCGGAGTTCAAGCAGAGGCTCTCCAGAGATGGCCATTTCGACGCCATCTCTTCAATGTTGGCCTCTGTGATCATGAAGGGGTGGGACCAGATGATAGACAAATCTGTAAGTTCGGGAAGCGATAGAACGGGCTTCAAATGATCCCATGTAACGCGGCCATTATCCGGGATCGGCGCGTCCTCAGAAAACGCGGGGAGCCTAGTGAGGTTGATGGAGAGATGGGTGAGCAGTTGGCAGTTCTCTGATAGAACGGTGAGGAACTGGCGCATTTCGTCCGGCGTCGCAGGAGCTGTCACATGAAGGTATAGCATCTTCATGTGTATGGGTGCGAAAGGAGCATTAAACAACCTCGTCGCATCTTGCATGCTGCAATTCAACGCTAGATCGAACAACGACGGAAATGCCCCGTCCTCCAGACGAGGTGAGAATGAAGCAACATCACTTGGTTGGCCGATACCCTGAGAAGCCAAGAACTCGAATTGGATGATACGGAGATTCGGCAGTTTGGACAATGCTTCGAAGACCCTAGTCGTCACTGTAAACGCGGGAAGAATGATTTGTTTAAGTTTCTTCAAGCGAGACACGAGCTTGATGAATGAATCTTCTATCTCGCACATAGAATTTTCGAACCTAAGGTCAAGGCTGGTAAGATGAGGCATCCGGAGACGAATCTCATCGAAGACAGCGTCAAGAGGGTGCTCATCTGCTATCCGCAGGTATATGTCGAATTTCGTGATGTTTTCATGCATGAACATGAAAGAATAGCTCGTACGGGAGTGTAGTTGCGAGAACCATGATAGCGAACGAAGATTCGGTAGGATAGCCGGGAGAATGTTGGCAGGTGGCCTGGTTCGTGCTATCTCATCGAATACGGAGCCGTCGACGTCTGAAGAGGGGTATATATCGGGATTGCCATATGTGAATGACCTGACGCGGCGGGCGTATCTTCCGAACCGTTCCCAATCTCGAGCAGTAAGTCCCCTCTCAAATCGCTGCAAAATTGTAAGTCATTGAGTGATACCAACGTATAGTCTTCCCGACTTACATAGATTGTGGCGTCGTTGATTGAACCCGACTTCTCGAGAGGAGCCAACAGTTGGAACAGGAATAGAAGGTCGGTCACATCTCTCCACACCAGGTTCAAAGCAATATCCGACCACCGCTTGCATACGAGGGCATTCTGCACGTTCGATTTCCGGTCTAATTGAGACAGGATGAGTTCGAGGATTTCGGGAATGTCCAGCACCCTGTGGACAACGGATCGCATCTTCATTGTCGAGTGCAATATTCAAATCAAACACTGCTTTGAAGGCGTGATAGAGGTAAGGAGGCTAAGAAACGGATGAGAAAGTAGACAATAGCACCTCGGTGTATAAGGTCAAGTTACAAGTCCAAGCCGCATGAGCGGCACTTTCCTTCTCTGAGAAGAACTAAACCAGGCCGTGGGAGCTTCGCGTAGTCACGTGATACTGAAACCCGACGCGTCGCGTCCACGTCAAGTCGCGAGGTCGCGTTCAGGTTCGGACGTGGGCCGACGCGTTGTCGGTCGTCAAAGAATGTTTGTCGATATTCGCTTTTTCGGGCTCACTATATGGCCTCAACGGATGTTGGGTTAGACGCATTTGTTATAAACGATGACGAGTAGCATGAGTGTAAAGGTGATAGGTACAATGCAAAGGAAACTGAAAGACGACGGATACACGCGATAGAGGAAGAGAGAGAACATAGCGCATAACTACTGCACAAACGTCCGAATATCCATCACTAAATTACCAGAGTGCCCAACGTCATCTCTAAATCCTCGACCTCAGGTCGACCCATTTCCCAATCCCTATCAACCATGTCAAATGAGCTGCCCGTCTCGGAAGTGTACAAAAGATCGGGCTCCTGGTAACGGCAGGAGGCGATAATTCGCTCGACGATTCTGTCATGTTCTTGAATGGCCATCAGCGACACTGAAGGACTAGTGGACATATGTACTTACCCGGAGGGTATATGATCTCCGTCTTTGGATCAAATAACTTTTGTAACTCTTCCTCCGTGAGCTCGTTCGCGGCAGTGGAACTGGGCACCCTGAAGTAGAAAACTGAGCGGGTCTCAACGATTGAAGGTCCTGCCAAGTTCAACATCATCGTGTCATCGTCAGACGCTGCCTGGCTTTGTTGCTCGGTGAAGACAGGCTGGGCTTCAGGAGGTTGCCAGAACCAAGTCTGGTCCTGAGGGTTCTCAGCAGAAGGGAAATTGACTGGGTCCAGAGCAGGATCTAGAGGTTCGAGGGGACGGGGAGGGATAGCGTCCGAATTCCAAAAGGCCACTTCACCAGAAGGTGTCAGCTCGTCTCCATAGAAAGGATGGGTCATAGAACACAAGGAGGCGTCCCACACGCTACGTTCGACATAAGCAGCGGTGTCAGTATTAACGGTGTCCACTTCCATGGTCTTTGATGACGATCGTAAAAGAGATAGGGTGGGAGGTTGAAATTTGGGAGCAATAGACGTCAAACCCTTTTTATGGGTCGTGGAACGTGTGGGCCGGGCCACAGTGGCAAATCCATGCGGATCAACAACGGCTTCCTTCTTTGTCACCTTCGCACGAGCTTTGGCTGGACCACGTCCTTTGTTTTCCCGTTTTTGAGCTGGTCCCGCTGCCAAAGGGGGATTGGGGACAATGGCTGAGGCGACTATGGGGACCATCTTTGTGTGTGGTTGCAAGATCACTCGTCGGATGGTCCTCGTGTATGATCTGGAAGTTCTTGCTCCTGCCTCCGTTTTTACTACCACTGCCTGCGTCTTCGTCCCCTTCGTCTTCGCTGGAACCTTAGCAGTCACTGCAACAATCGTGAGCTGACATTCACAGAGGGACATGTGAGGTTGTACCAGGCAAATCGTCGATTTTGACCCGCTGTGCCAAAGGTGACTTCTCGAGCAATTCCTTCTTGACAGCCTTTGACACGGGACTTTCTTTCGTAGGAGGAGGATTGCGTTTGACAAAGATTGCGAGTGGCTCTATTGAGGGGGAGATCGCACATGGGTCTCCTTGGACATTTGACACCGTGACGACAAAGGAAGAATCGCACCTTCTTCTGAGTCGGAGAGCAACTCAACCTTGATCACTGGTTCTACCTTCCAAGTGGATGGTTTCGCCGACGTATGGACCTTCTTCGCGCGTTTTGTACGCAGGGAGTTCGCCGTGAGTTCTGCATCATCACGATGATTAGCCTCCAACGACGAAGGACAGGATGTTCGCAAGGTGAACCGTTTGTAGTATGATCAGATAATACTCGACTCTCGTCCTCTAGAATTTCCTCCGTAACAGGTTTGGCTTTCTGCTTGCTGTTGACATTGGTTGGTTTCTTCTTCTCTTGCTTCGGCTTTGTTTTTTTGGGCCCTGTAGCGAGTTTCCTTGCAGAGAGTTTCCTATCCTTGTCCGCGCTGGCGTTCGATTTCTCGCCCGACTGAGGAGACTGTGCATAAAGCGGAGGGGGAGCAGGCGCGATAGGTACGAAACGCGGGGTCCGTATAGCGGGAATAGCAGTGGGTGACTTGGGCGCAAGTCGAGGTTTCTTCGCAATAGGGCGAGCGGGAGGCCTTCGGGATTGAACAGAAGGTGTTTCCATAGCCAAAGAGTTCGAAATCTGAGAATCCTTCGAAGGTAAGACAGTAGGCGCAGAGTCCATTAGTGATGACAGTTTCGCAGCATCTACCCGAGGTCTTTTTCTCGGGACGGAAGAACTAAAGACTTGCCCGTTCTCCTCGACCCGAAGAGTGGGTGTAGCCAGAGGATCCCGAGAGTCCCTTGTAGGAACAGGAAGGGCAGAAGAAGGTCCGGGCAAGAGATCTCTTGAGGAAGATGCAGGGACATGCTTTACGCCTGGTGCGCTCAGAAGAGTAGCGGAGCTAGAGGAGCCACAAATGCTAGTAGAGTAACTTCGAAGCGTAGCAGCAGCAGGGCTTCCTTCGCGCCGTTTTCGTTTAGGAGGGGAAAGTGCTACTGGAAACAGGGCGGGGCGAAGGGTATATGCGTTATTCCTGAGGACAGATGAATTGGACGACCCAACTATAGGTCGGCTAGGCCCCGCTTCCTCCGACACAGAAGCAAAATGGGTTTCCAAGTCGAGGTACTGTTCCGCAGACTTCGAATAGTCCACATTAGAGCGCATATATGCAGTATCCTCCATCTCCGAAACACGTATTGGTCTTCCAGACGGAGGAGTTGACGGTAGTTCAGTGAAATCAGGATCATAGTCAGACGAGAAGCACCCAGAAGTCAGACCAGGAGTCGAAGGCCGAGATGAGTATGAGTCCAGAGTAGGAGGAGGTGTGTCGAGGTGTAAGTAGTCGGATCTACCATTCGCGTCACCGAGATGAGTTTCATGCGCTGGCGAACCTAGTTCCAACGGCAATTTAGTGTTATCTACGCCCATGGGTTCCCTATAAAAGCCTTGGGCCTGACGCATCGGTAGGAAAGACAAAGTTGGAGATACAGCCCTCTCCCGTTTCAATTGGAGGGAAGGAGGATTGTTTGCGGAGGTCCCTCGGGGTAAATCCTTCATCGGTTCAGCTCGCAACCGTGGAGAATCCAGACCTGGTGCCAAAGAGACATTATACCAGTCTTGCTCGTGTAGATTCTTCGTATTGCGTCGTAAATGTTGAGCACTATTACTTTCAGAAGTACGAGAAGGCGACGATCCTCCGGGGACGCAGCGAACACCACGGTTGGTCACGTGGTTATCCTTCATAATACCCTGCGTGTAGTAGCCCTGTTAGTAAACTGGCAAAGTTAAGTACGGCAAGGAGAGAAATTTGTGCATCGAAGTCCGTGCAAAGCGTAAAGCGTGAAACGGTGAAGCGCCAGGCGTTCGCTCTCGTCGGAGTTTGCCGGTGTCATGCAGAAACCTGGAAGGTCCAAAGTTCTCCAAACTGCGAAGTCCAATCGTGCGTTCCAGACAATTCAATTCTTCTTCAAGAGATACAAGGATGAGAAAGGTATTCATGTTAGGTATACAAGATGAGCGAATATCGCAGCCAGAAGTACAATGTCATCGAAGATACGGCTACACAACATTTATTCGAATATTTCTGCTCAATTTAACTAATTCTTCTTGTACCGACTGGGGACTTTCCGGCCATAGAAGTGCGCCATCATGTTCTCCGTGTGCGTGACAGTCAGATTGAACAAGGGGTGTGTCGCGTTCTACATGTGCATAGCGGTTTAGCATGAGAGGTAAAGCAGAAAGACGCGACTACTCACAAGGCGGTTGCCTTCGCCTCCTACGAATCGAGACTCGCCCTCCTCTTCTAACCAGCTGAGCGCAAAGGCGAAGTTTTCTCTACGGAACGCCTCGAGTTTGTCATTGGCGACTGGATGATGGATTTCAGTATCACAGATCGTCACTGCAAGCCAAAATCATACCATCCGCGTCAGCCCAGCATGCCAGGAGCTCTTTCTTTCTTGTTTCATTGGGAATAACGTGGTGCTGAGCAGCTGATAGACCGGACAGACAATATAGCGTGTGATATGCATCTGCATTTCTGTTAGCATATGTCAGTCACGTGACAAGGCAGCAGGAAGCGAAGAAGACAAACTTCGGAGGCTTGTCGATTAACCCTCCTGCGGGATGTTGTCCAGCAAGTAGAACGTATTCCTGTAAAGCCTTCCTATTATAGACAGAATCTAACAGGCCATAGTCAGTAGCCTGAGCAAAATCTGTGGAACGAGAAGACACCAACCATCTACATCGTCCCATTCCTCGTCCTTTTCCGAGTCAATATGACTTGGCGAGGGCTTGGAGATCCTCTCCCCTAGTAGACCTTCAACCAATCCCACACATCCGCCAACCCACCAACTATAACAACCATCTACGAGCTTATTCGTACGACCTTTGAATCCACCGAGTTCAATGGCGATTCCTTGCATCTGGGTGAGCCAACGAAGGAGCGAACTCATGTTAATCTGAGGTCGACTCGCAGGCATATAATGCTTCAGGTAGGGTTGGAGAAGAACCCAAGAAGCGAAAGCACAGAATGTGTATCCTCCGTGTGCTTCTCCCAAAGGCGGACGAGGAGCTGAGGGGTCGATGACGCCATCATCCAAAGCCCAGTCAGGGTACGACGCATTGCCGAATCCACCCTCGTATGTCTGACAGCTCGCGACAAACTCTGCCGTTCCTTCGACCAATTCAGGAGTTGCGATATTCAGCAGGGTCGCAACAGCGAGTAAGCAATATATCCCCCTATTTGAAAGGTCAACAATGGGTCTATGAAACTAGAAAGCGAAGTTCTCAAATACCTGACATCAACTTCTCCATTATGGGACACGAGGAAAGACCCGTCTGGCTGTTTCAGAGACATAAAGAAGTCGTACATCTTCTTGCTATGAAACATCAGAATATGAAGGCCGAGATGTCAGATATATCGTACCGATCTATCTGATCCCATCCACCACCGGGACCTGGCTGTCCAGCGATAGCCATTGCAGAGACAGCCGCATACGTAGGAAGTAAGTGTGGGAATTGTCCAGGGCCGCCACAGAAGCCACCCTCAGGATGCTGCATCGCAAGCAAAGTATCCACTGTTCTAATCTAGGTTTAAGTCAAACTATCAAACATTGTACTGATGTCATACTTCTTCTTGTTCGTTGGGTCAAGGCCAACTCCTAGAACGCTGAACCCCTGTAACGTCCAGAATATTAACCAGGGTTGACTTGCATCTTGCGAAACGTATCGAGCTGGAAAGCCTTGAACGAGGTTTCGTAGTAAGAACCTGAGATGTTGTTGTCGTTGAAGAGTAGGCTGTACTGGTGTGCTGTCTGTAGGAAGAGCATGTCCGGGGATGCGGGCTTTCAGGATGTTCTCCGTAGCAGATTGTAGGATCGATGTAGGTGTAGGGTATCCATCTGTAGGTGTAGGTCGAACCGAGCCCATACTCGCTGTCGTATGGTAAATTCAAGGTGGTTTGTTGTAAGCGAGTGATCAAAGAAAGGTATCAACTGAAGTCCATTGAGCAGAACGTGAATCAAGCCGTGTTCGACTGAAGACAATAGAAAGACGGCATGTCGCGCCGCATTTGTTTGTGCGTGTTAGTTCTCAAAGCCTTTGCCATATTTGGATGCGACGCTCAGACTCGACTCTGCAAGACTACGACCCACTCCGAGTCCGATGACGATGACAAAATCACACTCCTCGCACTCTCGCCAGTGCATATGGGGCCTAATCAACTTGGCTTGGAACCCGTTTGCAACGAATGATCATTGGCTCCTATTTCATACATATAATATACACATAAGTACGTTAGTAAGACGTATCTTAGGTACTCCAACAAATTAACGCTGAGTCGGCAATAATCAATCAGGACGACATCGAGGTCTTGGAAGCTGACATTCAGTAATCTTCGTGTCAAACCAGTGACGATTCAGTGATAATACCCATCACCCGATCGCAGATAACCCACTGCACAACACTTCCGTCGGCACACAGTTCATCGGAGACCACCAAGTCATTAGAGAACCTTCCTTCACGCACTGCGCCTTTGAGCCTCCTATCTCAGATCTTGGCGTTCCTCGAGATACCGAATCATCCAGCTACCATCAACTTTCTTCATGGGACGCGTGAACGTACGCGGATAGAGCGGAAAGCGCACCGACCTTAAGACCTGCTCACAGTCCGGATAGTGGAAGTTACGGAGCGTGTTTCGTGAACACTTAGGTATTGATGCGACTTGAATGTCTTCAGGTGGATCTTGTGTGATGTTCCGGAGAGCCCGTCGCCATTATCATGCGTCTTCTCGGTCGAAACGAATAACTTGCTGTCGTCGTGGTGATGTTCCTTCCTGGATGACTTCGTCTTGATATCCGTCCGCAACAGACTATTCACCAGATATGTGGGCGTCACCTCATCGCCTCCCTTGTGAGTCGTCTTTGTCCGCGTTTCCTTGGACAACAACTTATCGCGGTGAGCCTTTCGTGGAGGTTCCGTTTCACCGAAGTGAACCATGAGGCCATTACCGCGACCCAGAACATCGCAGACGTGCGCAATGTTCGGCCGCTGTTTGGGTTTAGCGTCCCACATCGATTCCATGAGCGTCCATACTTTGTCGTCAAGACCTGGACAGTCCGAAGGTCTTTCAGGACGAAGTGGACGTCTTCCTCGATCCACGACAATCTGCAGAAGGAGCGAATCGGGTACTCCCGAGAAAGGAGGTAACCCCGTAAACACCTGGAGTACACGAAGTGTCAATGAGCGTATTCAAGTGATTGTTTCGGGGCGCTTACTTCGTACATGGTCATGCCAAAGCTGTATATGTCGCTATGGCGGCTCGTGGTGCCTTGCAACATTTGTTCAGGTGCCATCCAACGCGCCGAACCTCGCTTATCTGAATTAGAGGTCGTGATGCCGTAGTTTGTGGTATGCATCTTGATCTCTGCCAGACCGAAATCAGAAAGGCAAGCTTCGCCATTATCTTTTATCAAGATGTTGGCCTATTCGTTCGAAGTGTTCAGCTTAGGATAGACATAGAACAGACAAGTGTAACATACGGCTTTGAGGTCCCTGTGTATGATATGTTTCTTGTGCAAGTATGTCAATCCTTCACCCGCATCGAGGAGCTGATAGACATTGAATGTCAGACCGAATGACGAGAAGGGTTGAGTACTTACCAATTTCCTACGATTAACGTTGGGATATTTCCGGACATACTGCAGGATATCGCCGTGTTTCAATAACTCGCATACGAGGAATGGTGGACATGACATTGGTGAGGCTCCGTAGAACTGCAAGATGTTTGGATGTTGCAAAGATTTCCACGTGTCAATCTCATTCCACATTGCCTTCAAGGGGAAGTGTCAGTGCAGTTTACATGGTCGAGTAAGGGACGTGAAGTCTTACAGATTCTGGAACAGTCCGATCGAGAACCTTCACTGCAACTCGAGTACGGCCATTCCAGTGCCCTTGGTAGACTGTACCGAACCCTCCTGAACCGAGCTTCTTGTCATATCGTATGACAACGTCGAGAGAGGTGATAACGGGAGCGTCCGGTTTCGGGGTCACAGGAGATTCCTGCGAATAGCGTCGAATTTCATGCAATCCGCGTTCGTATACCTCTTTCTCAAGACTACCAGGAAGTTGGTCAATTCGCTGTGGAAGTGTTAAGCAAATACTCTGTTTAGTCAAGCGCAATTAGACATTGAAACAAACCTTGTGTAATGTCACCAACGCGTCCCTCATCTCTGATTTTTGCATTTGCAGATGCTAAAAGATACATGAACGTTGTGTTGCTTAGATTGAAGCGAAAAGTAGTACCTCAAGCAAGGTGTTATCGTTGCGAAGCAATTGCTGGAGCACCGCTTCAGTGGTAGCCGTATCCTTCGCCCTTGCTTCATGGCTCTCTTTCAACATAATCTGGACGTCCATTTGCGACGTAAACTGCACATTGTATATATCAAAGTTCTATTTATTGAATGTAGAGCAGAATGTCGACTCACGTTGAAGACTTGCAGAGCTTCATCAAGTATAGTATATGCTCGGGCTACCCGTCTTGATATATCACTCGCCCACACGAGTCGCTTTAGATAGGATCTCGCCTTGAGCTCCTCTACTATTGACTTAATGTCCGACAAGGACCTGTTTCAAGCCTCGTAAAGCAGCGTCGAGTCAATTCAAAAGTCAACTTACTGTGTAAAAATCACAAGTTTAGCCTCCAGTTCCGAAGGTACTTTGCCACGATACCGAGCACTCATCATTGTGTAGAATACGCAAGCATGAGACGCAAGTCTTCTACATTGTTCCTTATTCTCCTTCATCGTCTGGACTTGCTCGTACAACTCCTGGGCGATGCGGGCCAAGGATACCAGAGCATTGGCTACGGCCGCCATCTCCGAGAGTTGGAGCCAAGGGGGAATGGGGAGCGAACGAAAAGGGCAGATTGGGATGAGCAGCGGAGGGTGGCCAGGGGAGAGGAAGGCCAACCATTTACGAGCAGGAAGGGCAAAGTAAGGCTATATAATGCACAGGGAAAGTACGTTACGTTTATTGAGATGTCATCACCTCCATCATACTAGTGCGATGAGTGCATGCATTGAGGAATACCCTGCATGTTTGCAGGGACTAGAAACGGTAAGGCATGTCGGGTCCGTTATACCATCTTCGGGAAGACACAGCCTGGGCAAGATACAGACCGCACACGCTCTCAAAGCCCAAGCTCTTATTCAAAGTTTGGTACGATTCAATCATTTGAATCGGCTGAAACCCAATTACATGCATAATGATTTGGCGGGCATAGGGAGGGAACCTCGAGGTTACCTGCTCGTGTTCTAAAGATGCAGCGTCCTAGGGTTTGAATATCAGTAACGGCAACACTACTGAACAGGGGCGTCAACTTCAGGGTGAACGCACCTTGGCCTTGAGGCGGCATGAGCAGCCGGTATCATTGATTCCTATGAAGGGTGTTATCGGACAAAAATAAGAACGCGTTTGTATGAGGAGTGACGGACGGTAAAACATTGGGGGCGAGGGTGAGGTCGGTTCCAGTCCCAGCTTGGTCTAGCTCTTCGCAGTACGTCGTGTACTTATCCTACCTATGATACGGTCCACAGTGCATGACTATGAGTGTGAATCCACTTCCAGAAGGTCTCCGTGTTTCCATAACTTTGTGGCACGGTCCATGAGCGAGATAGATGACCCTGAAGCGATGTGAGACCTAGTTCAGGCAAATCAGCCGAGGTCATCATATAGAGCCTACCCTATCTATGTTCAAGCAGGGTTTTCTATCCGAATAGTATGTTCAACCTCGAGGTCGACGTCGATATTGTCGCCGCTCGGCCGGGAAAGTCATTGACTCGGATGGCCCGGGTGCATACGAGTACAGTGACGCTAGTTGTGGTACTTGACGAGTTGTAGGCGTAATGGTCGTACAGTATCATTACTACGCCATAATTCGATAGAATGGGCAGGAACGGCGAGCATGAAGAGGTCACTTACAAGTCTGATTCAGCAAGTGAAAGTTCAAAGGTCAAGTTTGCTGAGTCGGAAGACGACTGCAGTCTGCCGTGTGCAGCATGCGCGCTAATCACGGTTCTGGTACCGTGACTTGTACTCGCGTCGCGTCAGTGCTGTAAGCGCCGAGGCCTCGCTGCTCTCTCTGAGTCTCTCTCTCTCTCAAATTCTGTGACTGCGCACTTAGGACGTTGAAGTAAACACGTGTATTTGTCGCCGGAATTTGACAATAACTAACCTGGATACTCGGAATGGCGGCCTCATCATCACCACTGTTGATCGCCGCTACAAAGAGGCTTAGGCTCAAGAAGCAACTCCGAATCCGAGTTGTGGATTCAAGTTGCCCCTCGGAGGCGTAACTATTCGCGAAATAGACATGGGATATGATAGTTCACTGTGGTAAAGTTACTCTATCATCTAATTACCAAATTTCTCTCACAGCGATAACTGGGGAGTGTACTTACCCGAGTGTCGCGACTCACGATTAAGTCGCGTTGTTTTCACTACATGGGCAGAACGTTGAAAATAGGATGAACATAGTGAATGTATTGTGCACAATGCTGGAAATACAATGGTTTGTGAAATGATATGAGGCTACATATTGTACGTGATTACAATTCAGAGGTCGACATCTTATCCGTAAAACACCTTGTTGATATAGGCATTCACCTCGGGGTTACTGCGTTGAACATAAGGAGGGAAGTAAGAGGAGCTCTCAACATCTCTCTGCCTGACACGAGCGTTACCAGCACCAGGTCGTTGACGGATAGTACCACCATTGCGAGTCGTCGTACCAGGCTGAGTGCTCGAAGAACCGCCTGTGCTAGCAGTCGAACCCGTGCCAGTTCCGGTTCCAGTTCCGGTACCAGTGCTCGTGCCAGACCCGCCCGTTTGACTGGGACGAGCGCTGCCTGGACGTTGACGAACAGATCCCCCGTTCCCAAGCGTTGAGCCAGATTGACCACTAGATGCCCCACCCGTGTTGGTAGTGCCCGTGCTAGTTCCGCTACCAGTTCCAGTGCTAGTTCCAGTTCCAGTTCCAGTACCTGCGCCAGACCCTGCAGTCTGACCAGGGCGACGAGAGGCAGGACGTTGTCGGATAGTACCTCCGTTGCTTTGAGTGGTGCCGGATTGCCCACTTGTAGCTCCGCCAGTGTTAGCGTTACCGGTAGGAGTCGTACTTGTTCCAGTCCCTGAGCTTGCTCCCGAACCAGTTCCACTCCCAGTGCCTGCTCCTGTACCTGCTCCTGTACCAGTGCTGGTACCAGATCCAGTGCCAGCATTGTTACCAGAACTTGTGCCGGTACCTGCCTCCGTACCACTGGAAGGCGTTGTGCTTGAACCATTCCCATCAGCATCACCTTTGCCAGGGGAAGTGGTCGGACCCGACTGTTCACCCGAGGAAGGAGTAGCAGCCGAACCATCGTTACCCGTAGTTGGGCTGGTAGAAGTACCGTCTTCGCCTGTTGAAGGTGCGGTGGTTGTTCCGTTGTCACCAGTGGTTGGCGTTGTAGCACCCTCATCCCCTGTAGAGGGTGCAGGTGTATCATCGCCAGTAGCAGGCGCAGTGGTAGTACCTTCATCCCCTGTGGTAGGTGAAGTTGTCGTACCATCGTTACCTGCAGAGGTAGGTGCACTCGATGTACCATCGCCACCCGTTGCAGGCGCAGTGTTACCGTCATCACCTGTGTTAGGTGCAGTTGATGTACCATCGTCGCCTGTAGAAGGGTCTGTAGTTGTACCATCGTCTCCGGTAGACGTCGTGGTGGTACCGTCATCACCAGCCGAAGGCGAGGTAGTGGTTCCGTCATTTCCTGTAGTAGGCGTAGTGGTACCATCATCACCAGTGGTGGGTGAAGTAGTAGTAGAACCATCGTCACCCGTAGAAGGCGACGTAATCGTACCGTCATCGGCCGTAGTAGGTGCCGTAGAGTCACCCCCTTGAGAAGGTGTCTCGGAACTGTCACCACCATCCGTAGGTGCATCGGTAGAAGTACCGTCTCCAGATGAAGCATCAGTGGAAGTCTCCGGAGTGGAACCGTTACCGTCGGCGTCGCCTGCGGGAGGAGTATCGTCGGCAGTGATACCAGAGTCACTACCATCGGAAGGATCGGTTGTAGTGTCACCCCCTGCTGGACTGTCGGTAGTACTCTCCGGCGTAGAACCGCTGTTTCCGGCATCACCGGAAGGTTCGTCGGTAGTCGGGGTGTTGTCACCAGTGGCAGGCTCGGGCGAGTTGTCTACACCGTCGTCAGGAGAGGTATCGGCAGAGCCGTCGCTCTCGCTAGGCGTCGAGCCAGACGGTGTGTTATCATCTGTGCCGGTTGCAGGCTCATCCGATGTACCGTTGTCTGCGCAGAGAGAATGAGATGCAATGGTCATAAATAAGTACAGAGCAAAATACCTGAACCGGAGTCGTCTGTAGACGGGTCGGTGGTGGGTTCGCCATTGTCACCGGACGAGTCGGTTGTACCTTCACCTCCACCTGTTGTAGGAGTTGTTTCATCTCCGCTGTCGCCACTGGCAGGAGCATTCCCATCATCGCCAGTAGAAGGGTCAGATGAAGGTGTTCCGTCGCTGCCGGCGGCAGGTTCGGAATCATTCCCATCGTCACCCGCTGCAGGAGGAGTAGTTGTCGAACCATCTTCATTTGAGCCTGATGCAGGTGCAGCGTCACCAGGGGTAGGGTCAGAAGTGTTACCACCGTCTGACTCATCCCCGGAAGCAGGTTCCGATGTGGAGTTGTCACTTCCAGAGGCAGGTTCGGACGCATCGGAACCATCTTCAGTCGACGCGGGAGGCGTGTCGCTTGATTCGTCGCCGGAGTTATCCGTCGTTGGTGCAGGAGTAGTGTCGCTACCATCACTGGGAGCGGGACTGTCGTTGCTGTCGTCACCGCCACTGGTAGACTCAGCAGGAGTATGGTCCGCATCAGGGTTTCCGTTGGCAGAGGGGTCACTGGGGGCGGAGTCGCCTCCACCTTCAGTTGATAGGTCATCCGTAGACTCGCCACCACTGGCGGGAGAGTCAGCAGCAGGCTCGTCGCCGTTGCTCGGCTCCGAAGCTGTACCATCGTCAGAAGAAGGAGTGTTGTCGTTAGACTCACTACCGCTGTTGTCTGCAGGAGCAGTAGATGAGTCGTCGTCGCCGGTAGTAGCTGGTTCGCTGGTTGAGTCACTGGGTTCATTGTCGCCGGTAGACGTGTTGTCGTCTGCAGCAGCAGGTGTGTCATTGGTAGATCCTGAAGACTGATCGTCGCCAGTCGAGGGTGAAGAAGTTGAATCTCCGTCGTCGGCAGTGGTGGGCGCCGTGGTAGAGTTGCCATCGTCGTTAGTAGCAGGAGTGTCGGCGGGTGCATTATCTAGAGACAGCAACCATGAGTACCATGGACTAGTTAAATATGTGATTCACGTACCTGATCCGTTACCACTGGTGATTGATTCACTGCTCGAATCAGGCGAAGAATCACCTCCGTCGCTAGTAGTAGCGGGTGTAGCATTCTCGTTTGAGTGATCACCAGCCGTTGACTGCTCTGAATCATCACCATCGGGAGCGGGGCTACTGTCGTCGCTACCAGAGGGCTCATCACTCGAGTCGGGTGAGGGAGAACCATTGTCACCGGCAGGAGCAGGAGTATCATCACTCTCGGTCTCGTCACCAGAAGAAGCAGGTTCATCGCCAGTGGAAGGACTGGCAGTATTGCTGTCGTCACTGGTGGATGGCGCAGGCGTCGAAGACGAATCTTCACCATTGTCTGTGTTAGACTCCGTTGTAGCGGGCTCGTCGCTACTGTCATCGATGCTCGGTCCAGATGCAGGTGCATCATTTTCGGCAGGAGACTGGTCAGAAGTAGTGGTACCATCATCGCCGCTTGGCGTAGTGTCACTGTCAGAAGACGTGTTCGAATCATCAGCTGGCTCCGAGTCGTTACCACCCTCGGCAGAAGCAGTTTCGGACGAGTCGTCGCCACTGGTAGGTTGCGAATTATCGGCTGGTTGATCGGTAAATGTGTTACCATCATCGTTGTTGGTGGGAGCAGTGGACGAGGTCCCATCATCGTTGGCAGACGGATCAGCACTTGCACTGTTATCGTCATTGGAGGCGGGCTGATCGGCGCCAGAGGCAGAATCGTCAGATCCAGAGGAAGCAGAACCACTATCCTCTGCAGGAGCCGAGTCCGACGAACCAGACGCATCCGCGTTACTACCCGCGCTACCTGCGGCAGGGTCTGAAGTCGACTCGCTGGACGCAGGCTCAGCGGAATCATCTCCATTGTCAGTACCAGCAGGTGCAGCAGACGAATCCCCATTGTCCGCGGGAGTGGGACTTGAGGCGCTGCTGTCCTCAGATGAGGGTGCAGCTGCAGTACCGTTATCTGATTCAGACGCAATCTTAGAATATGCTTTCGAAATGTAAGGGAGATTACATACCATTAGACTCCGACGTGATGTCCGAGTTGGCGTTATCAGAGTTATCACCAGTGTTCGAAGCGTCTGAAGGTCCTGGGGTCTGCTCTCCGTCATCAGTATTGCAAGGGCTCGTCGTTGAATTGTCATCGTCGCTAGCCGCAGCAGTTGACTCATCGTTGCCAGGGGCAGACTCAGCAGGAGCATCGTTGCTTGATTCGTCGTTCCCGGCAGCAGGTGTGCTGGACGTATCGTCCCCATTGTTGGAAGTAGTCACGGGCTGAGACGAACTCTCTTCTCCCGAATTCTGGCTACTGTTGTTGTCTGCAAAGAGATTGTTAAGGTGCATACATGAGTAGTAGAGGCGTATGCATACCTGAAGCGTTGTCAGAAGAAGATTGATTTACTGGCTCATCTGAAGCGTTATCGTCACTTGAAGACTGCGCAGGTACATCGCTGTCATCGTTGGAAGCGGGGGGAGACCCAGAATCGGACGAGTCATTGCCAGCAGGCGCGTTATCAGTTGATTCTGACACAGAGTCGGTTGCGGGAGGTTGTGCAGAGCCAGAGTTATCATCGTTGCTTGTCCCAGCTGTCGACTCAGAGTCGTCGTTATTGTCAGACGACTCGGACGACGGCGCGCCGCTAGTCGACTCCGAGTTATCGTCGTTGGACGCAGGCGCACTGCTATCGGAGTCGTTCGAGTCCGGGTTCGCAGCAGGCTGCGACTCATCCCCTGCCGAAGGACCAGTGTTTTCATCAGACGGTGATGAGTTATCCGTGTTGCTGTCGCTGGAGGGAGAAGTGTTCTCAGAGGAAGGCGTCGAGTTATCCGTATTGTCGTTGCTCGAAGGAGCACTACCTTCCGTACTATCGTCGCTCGACAAAGCATTGTTGTCCGAACTGGGCGTCGACGAAGAAGTCTCCTCGGAGTTATCGTCCGTAGAAGGGTTCGCCGACGATTCATTGTCAGTATTACTCGACTCCGTATAAGGCTGAGCGGTGTTATCAGATTCGTTGGACTCGCTGTTGTCAGCGTTGTCAGACGAGTTAGTCTGACTATTATTTTCCGCAGGGGCGCCACTGTCATCGTTAGACGGAGTTGCAGTGGATTCGCTGCTGGAATCATCATTTGACGAATTGTTGGCAATGTTGTCGGTGTTATCAGAGGCACCTGCCGGGGCAGAGTTCTCGTCCGAATTATCCGATGACTGCGTAGGGGTATCTGAAGGGACAACTCGATCAGCGAAAAGGATTATCATCCTCGTGACAAACGAAACACGGACCGTTGTTTCCTGACTGACTGGACGAAGAGTCATCGTCACTGGATTGAGCAGGCGTGCTATTGTCATCAGACGAGGGCGTATCTGAGCGAGTCGAGCATAAGAATACGGCAAAAGTTGAACTGGAAAAGAGACATACCATTATTTTCCGCTGGAGCCGTGTTACTGTTGTCAGTTGACGAAGTATTATCGTCAGAAGAAGGGGCGGGATTGGTGGAGTTCTCTGTAGAACTCTCATCCGAATTCTCGCCATTATCGGTTTGGCTCGTTTGACTGGGCGTGCCATTATCATCGGAAGAAGGCGCGCCATTGGAAGAGTTCTCGGTGGAGCTGTCCTCAGAATTTTCACCATTGTTAGATTGACTGCTTTCGCTCGAGTTGTTGTTATCATCAGAAGAAGGCGTGCCATTAGCATTCGTCTCCTCCGTATTATCATCTGAAACATTCGTAAGATCTCAAAGCAAAAGAGTACTGTGGAAAAAGAGCGTACCGTTACTTCCAGATGGCGTCGAATTATTGTCGCTCGACTGATTAGTCGTCGTATTGTCATTCGACGAAGGAGCGCTGTTGACAGTGTTATCATTCGCGTTATCATCATCGTTCGAGGTATTATCGTCATTGGTCTGACTTTCGCTCGACGACGAGTTGTCATCCGAAGAGGGCGCGCCATTTACAGAGCTGTTGTCATCATCCGATTGATTAGTCGAGTTCGTGTTGTCAGAAGAAGGTGTGCCATTCGCCGTATTATCTTCAGACTGGCCATTTGCAGTGTTTTCATTGTCGTCATTAGACTGCGATGTCTCCGAACCCGAGCTGCTCTGCTCTGCAGGAGTGCCCGAATTATTATTGTCCGTCACCGTGTTCGAGGCGGTCGTAGGCATCTGCTCATTTTCCGCAGGTGCTGAACCATTGTCGTTGCTGGTCTCTTCGCCATTGTCGTTGTTCTCGTCGGTATTATTCTCGGCAGGAGCAACCGTGGGCTCCGTCTCCCCATCTCGCACGGCGAGACGAGTGACATTGTGAGACGAGGTCAAAGGACGGCCAGCAACGAGGACGGGAGTACAGGTGGCGGCGATGACGATGAGAGCGGAGAGATAATTGTTACGCATTTTGAATGACTATAAGATGAATGTGATGTTCTAAGTTTCGTGAAGATAGCGTTTGTGTAATATATGCGAGTATTTGTCTGATTTGAGAGCGTAAAGTGCGAAGGTTGGAGTACGATTGAGTTGTGAGTGCTTGTGCGATGTCTTGAGATATTCGAGTTGGTGCAAAAACGGGCAGAAAGTGCGGTCCTTATATGCATTTTCGCGACCCAGAGACCACCTAGTTTCGACCCGTTGAATACCGGCAGGATAGGCGGTAACCATGGTCCGTTTCACATTTGCTTCCTCCTCCGTCCTCCGTTGTCGACTTTGCATCCGCACCCATCCCGAGCAACTCGGGACGGAGGTAAGAGCCCCTTACCGAGTTGTCAGTCTCCCGCGGCGAGGAAAGCTATGTTTGCAGAAGCATCGACAGGGATCCATATGTCGCGAGACTTTGTAATGTTTTGAACGAACCTGGTTTGACCGAACGACATATCTTGTGCAATGTGAATCGTTGCAGATCTTCACCATCCCAAGAAAGCAAGAATACAACTATATTGACACTGTGGGGTCAGATGGGGGAGAAATGCATTGGTTTATGCACGACAACTCAACATTACTGAACCATAGGTCCTACGAAAGTACATTGTCAGTCCTCTCGCAAGGCCTTCGTCAAGCCCGAAAGTCCCGAAAGAGCACAGTATAACTCACTTTGATTCCGCGAGGCTTACCTCGGAGCGCAACTGAATTCTTGCAGAGCACACCCGCTTGCAGGTTCCCGTCAGCCTCCAGCACACAAGCGAAGAATATCGGTCGGTTGTAACAGCCCGCCCCAAGGCAACACCGTACGACTTTCTTTGCTTCCGTTCCGAATGTTTGAGGTAGAGAGAAAAGTTGCTGCAATTTGCACCCGAAAGTCCACTTTGAACGGGAAACACGAATGTCAACGGACGGGCGACAATTGCGATCCGAGCTAGGCGGGACAGGCTTCATTCGGACGTGCTGGATTGTTGGGAACATTGCATCCTGACACGTTTGCAGCAGACTTCTGGCGGACAGCGACAGCAACACGTGTCTGTCGCGTCGTCGTCGAGAGGAATCGCTGAGGCTCCGTTAGGTTTAGCCGGTGACAGCTCAAGAGGAATAAACCAAAGTTCGCGTCGGTCATAAGAGCTGTTGTTATTGGCCGAGAACACTGTAAATAGGAGAGACGATTGAGATGCCATACACTCAACCAGATTCTAAGGGCGCGGAATGAAAGACAGACTTGCGAGCCTGGCTATGTCAGAAGATGCAAGTAATTCAAGCGAACCTAGCGACTTGTCCAGCGCAGCCAAACAAAGTGGGTTTTGAGTTCTGAGTAACTAATCGCTTTTCGATGAGTCAGGGTCACCAACTGCAGAAAGGATACTTTGACAGAATGAAGACTCGAGGAGAGAATAGAGTTGCGAGCGAGCGACTCGAAATTCAAGAAGCGTTCTCTTGTCACGTGACGCACGCGTCTCTCGTCGCTCGATCGGAGTTCAAATTTCAAATCTCAATCTCGCGCAACGACGCGCGCTGCTGCCAGGTTGAGTTCTAACGACTATGAGCCATATTTGCACGCAACCCGTAAGTTGCTACTCGTATGGTGAATGTTTCCTTAGATATGCCCCGTCTGGATCTCTCTTCGCACTCCAATACAGGCTTTTCGCTTCCTAGGCTCCTCAATTTTTTCCGACATCAAGACCTCTTTCCTCCTCTGAGTTATGGACTTCCCGATTGCAAGAATTGACACTGGCCGAACCTTCCAAAGGAAAATTGCTCCCGAAGCGGGAACATTCACAATCTGGTAGTTCCTCTTGGTAATGGTATGTCGAGGGGACCATGCACCATGCGCTGCATACTGAATTGTTTCTCCAATAGTTGCAGGGACAATCATTTCAGGGGGTGGTAACTTCAGAATTCTAAGACGAGGATAGTGCAACCAATGACTCAGATCGAGCTGGCCGGATCTGTGGTAATAACCAGTGCGCGAGTGATGTTCGAACTCTTGCGATAGTCTTGGGGTCAAAGGTCCGAGCGACGAGCAGATCGTTTCTGGCATCATGTCACCTCAGAAGTTGACACTGACAGATGATGTTGTACGTACCATGTGTATGGTCTCCCTTTTGCCATTGTTTTGACAGTTGGTTCGTAGGTGACGATTGAGTTATGAAGAGGCAGTGAGAAGTTTGGTATTGCTGATCAATGAGTGATCGTCTTCTCTAATATCCACCAGATTGACAATGCAAATTATACGAAGGTTGAGTACTGAGTGGTCATGCAATGGACAATCGGTGACTATGTAACTGCTCATTGCTACAGACGACTACTTCACCATATCGGCATTGCTCCATATTGGCTGAAGCCTGAATCCTACGACACCCGAGAGCCAGTGGAATCTTGAATATCTAACGCATGTTAATTCAGCGGTGGTTACATTTGCTTTTTGATGTCTAGGAAGTCCGCACTACGAAGTCCTTCTAGTCGGTGGCTTCTTACACCCTGAAATTCCGACCGATATCGACCATGATATTCCATGCATCGGACGGTAAATTTTCAAGACGTTACACACCATGGTATTTGCGAACCAAGCAATTCGTAGAATCATGTACTTCTGATCAATGCAAATCAAATTCATATTCATTATCACATCAAATTCATTTTGACACATTCTCACCAAGCCATACCAGCCAGCGCTCTGCTTGACCCTGGTCGAGGTATAAAAGCGGTCGAGTCTGCGGCATATGTTCTTCAGCTGGTCTCTAGGTCTTTCAACAAGTTACTACTCTACCAACCCTCCCAGTCGCGGTGCTGGTCGGTGAGTCTCACCACCATTTTCTTCGTTGCACGAGAAATGTACTGACTATGAACGCCTTTTCGTAGCCTGACTTCCCTCCTGTCTGTGTTATTATTCACGACCTTGCTTACGTCTATTCTACCACTTCCATTCAGGTTCTAAATTCCACTTTTTCCACCCAACCCCATCAGCACCATGCGTTTCTCCACTGTTTACGCCGCCGCTCTCGCATCCACAGTCGCTGCCCCCGCCGTCTTCGCCGTACCCCTCGTCTCTGAGCCCAATCACCTAGGAGTAGCTCCCGAGTCACTCGTGGCTCGCGAAGACGTGCTTCCTGAGCTGGTGGCACGTGACGACTTGCCCCCTCAGCTAATCGCTCGTGGCATCCTCGCCAGTCTCCAAGCTCGAGCAGACAACCACGATGTCAGCGGAGAGGGTGGCGTATTGGCTACCGAAGTCGTTCGTCGCCTCTATGACGGAGCTTCGGGACTGTACAGGCGATCACCGACCAGACCCAGTAGCTCGCAATCGTCTAGCAGTCAATCGTCGAGCGGTCAATCGTCTAGCAGTCAGAAATCCTCTAGCAGTCAGAAATCCTCTAGTAGTCAGAAATCCTCTAGCAGTCAGAAATCCGAGAGTCCGATACCGGACAACGTGAACATCCAATTTGCCGGTACTGTGTTGGGCAAAAAGAGGAACCACCATAAACAAGAGCCACTCCTCAATGATGTCGGTACCTTCGTCCAGCAGCCCAACAACGCCGCGACTCTCAAGAGCTATCGTACCTCGGACGTAGTCATCCAGTATGTCTTTCATTCTAGTTGCACTGGGATTTGTCGCATTGATGATTGCATAAAGCGATGGCCCTCATACATCCCAGTCGATGGGTGGACAGGAACATTCTAGCTTTGCCGCATATAACAGGCACGGTAGCCTAGTGCAAGGCGGCCATGTCTCATCCGCAGATGCTAAACAAGGCGAGCTTTACATGCCGTCAGATCTGAGATACCAAGAAAAGTGGTAAGTCTACCTAGTCGTTTCTTCAAATCGGAGAGGTAACTGAGCAGTCCATCTTAGGGATCCTATCTCCAAGGCTAACCCCGGTGCTGGTGGTCAGAAGAGCAAGAACGTGAGGTATTGAAGTGGAACTTTCGGGGAAGTTGACGAAAACCAAACGTGGAGCATGTAATTCTTGTCTTGAGAGCCTAATTTTACAGTCAAAACAAGTAGCGCGCATTCTAAGAGGTGAATGAGGAATACCTGAGGTTGCTACGTCGTCTCACACCTCACTGAAGCGATCAAGGCATCCTTACTGAAAGCAGTAAACGCGATAGAGATTACAAGAAATACAAGCCTATAGGGCAGATATATACAGGGGTATATGATACTTCGATTGCCTGAGAAATCACATAACTACTAGTTGCACAGCACTAGCCTCGAATGCATTACGCATCGCATCAAGATTCCACTACGGAAGGATGCAGCTCCAGGGTGATATCCATCCTATCCCATATCCTCTTCTTCTCCAATTCCCAATGGTTCCTCCAACTCTTCACACATCCTTCACAGAACCCGTGATCCTCCCACTTTATCTTCGACAACTTGTCAAGACCGACGATAGGATCATACAGGTGCTCCTCGAAGATACCCGACTCCTTTACTTCAGCATGCCATATCTGAAAGCTATTCGCGCGTGCCTTTAGACACTTGTTCTTGATAGGGTCAACAGGTGGCGAATTATTCGTCTGATCGACATTATCAGAGGCAGGGTCCTGCCGGTCCACCGGTACTTCGAGGGGACAAGGGAACAATGCCTTGCTGGGAGGTGAATCCGCAGCTTCCACCCAAGCGATATGGAACTCCTCTCTCATCCTAACAAGTCGGATCAAATCCTGGCGTTTGAGTGTACGCCTTTTCGCGTCCTCCTGATTCTCCTCCTCTTCCTCGTCTAAATTTTGCCCGAAGGCAGTGGTCCGCACGAGTTGGTAGAAAGCAGGTTTTAGCAATGAGGGTATGTTGCAGTCGCGAGTGATGCCAATGGTCTCGGCACCGTGTTGAATGGGGGTGGATGTGATTCCTTCGTACGATTCAGGCCACATATTACGAAGCGTATGAGTAGCCCAGGCTTCGAGAGTGGTAAATCCGAGTGTGCGAGCTGCACGTAGGACGGAAGCGATTATATGGAAAGGTGGTGGGTTGAAAACGTAGCCGCTGCCAAACACATACTTAAGCTCACGCGTTCACTATTGCTGATAGAAAGGTACCTACACTCCAACGTCTAGAGCTTCCAACAATCGCTCGAAGTCTTGCACGGAGACCCCTTTGACTTGCACAAAGATATGGTCGTGACGGATCATGCCCATCTCAGCTCTCGCGATTTCGACTTGTTCCTTGAAGAACGTAGAGTTGCGTACCATCCGAGACCGATGCAGCTTGAAATGAACGCCATCTACGCGAACGACCAGGTTGCCATCCATATGCCAATATTCGGGATGCCTATTAGTGTATGAGGGAGTCTTCGCAACGGTGCTGGAAGTGCGACGCTTTTTCTTCGGTCCCTGATCGTCAGATTCTACCTCGTCGACGGGGCTCTCGCGAGAGTGCTTAACCTGCTGCGACGCGAAGGTCTGGATGGACTTTGAATCCTTTCTGGGTATCCCGGGAGACGATATTGAATCCCCGAACGCCTCAGATTTACGCTTCGAGCGGGGTTGGGTCAAGCTACGGAAAGCTTCAGTCTTATCCACCGGTTTTTTGGAAGGCTGCGTAAAAGACATAAACGTAGGCAGATTGTCTTTCGTTTTGTTGATAGCCTGAGGTGTCGACCGAGCCGACGCGCTTTGACGCGGCTTTGGCGTAGGAGCGGGAGTAGCAGATGGCGCAGCAAGACTTTCTTGCGCCGGAGACTGAAGCGGACACTTCAGTGGAGTAGCACCTTTATGTGGCCTGGAAATCGGCGCAGGAGTGACGGGTGGTGCGGGGGAAGACGCTTTCGGGGACTCATCAGCCTCTTTCGACGGAGAAGGGGGAGCCGGGGCCTGCACTTCAGGCTGAAGCTCGTCTTCTTCGGCTTCAGGTTGGTTATCAGGACTAGAAGCAGGACTCTTGTTTTCGTCCACTGGATCTGGATCAGCATACATATCGTCGTCGTCACTCGATTCGATATCGATGCAAATTGGGGAGGTCTCCCGAGCGCCTGGTCCATCCTCGACGCTGCTGATGTCAATGACATGCGCAGGTTCCTGCTTCACCTTGACCTTTTGCGTTAACGTCGGAGGTAGCTCATCATCCGTATCGCCTTCGGCGGGATCAGGCAATTTGGGAAAATCGAGTACTAAGTTGTCGCCCTCATCCGTGTTAGCAGATGAGCTGGGTTTAGCTGGCGACGACGACGTGGAATCAGATGACTTGGATGAGGGTGACTGAGACGAAGATGCGGATTTCGAAGATTTTGGTTTGAATTCGCTCTTGACTTGAGCCAGCCCTAGACTCTCCATCAGGAGCACCTTAACCCTGAAACAACGTCAGCGATTGCAAGGCGGCTGAGTACCGCAAACTCGTTACAAACCGTTGATACACGTTGAAGCCTCCTTTTCTAAGGCCCTGAGATGATGCTGCCTTGGAACAAACCAGGAGTTGGAAAGCAAGTCGTCGCAGTAAACACGCAAAACGTGACCGTGACGGCGCGCAAGGCACGTGCTTTGTGACCCTTCGCGGCCATCACGCGTCACAGCTTCGAGTTGTACTGGTGACTTAAGACTTTTATTCCAGTCAAGTTTTTCGCACTTTCACCGACTTAATTATCTGAGGACGCGCAACGTACATACTAGGACCTCCTCCAAGCTATAAAGACATCTAAACTTATAGACCTCAAGTTTCGGTAATCAGGACATATACCTTGGAGTTATTAATTTCGGGAAACGTACGTAGTATTTGTGTACTCGATTTGTGACTCGCAGCTGGCTGCGTTGTGCGAGACCTCGGTCTGCGCATGGACGTCACCGAGAGCCTAGACTCTAGAGGATGGGGGGGGGGGGCTATGTCGGCCACGGGTGAACATATAACAATATTAACAAGGCACCGCAAAGTTATAAGCCCCAGCTCCGTCGATTCAGGTTGTTGTTGTTCGTGGAGGGTTAGTTTGGGGAATGCATGTTCAAGTGGGCATTTTTCGCCATTGCGGTGTGTCTGTATCAAGGAGCTACGAAAATCAGCTCAAGCTGACTGCAAGTATCGACTTCCCTCAGCTTCTGACCGCCTCTTTCCAAACCTGCTCCCCGGAGTTACAGTTCGGCGAGATCAACTTCGTTCACCTGCGCGGAGGTCTGAGCATATACCCCGGCTCGAGACGGCGTTGAAACGGTCGAGCCCCAGCCCTCCAGGTTCAAAGGTACATACTTTCGTAGAGCGCCCCCAGATTGGCAATCATTTCTCCTTATATGGCTAGGACCTTGGCTCTGGCAGCACTAACTTCCGCGAAAATTGTTCATTGTGCCTGAAATTGGTACAAGACTGATAGGGAAAGGCGTCAATGGGCCGCTATAAAATCCCTCGTCCTATCGAAGGATCTCTCCCATCTGGTTCTTTTCGTCCCAAGACCCTTCGTTGACTCCCGTTGGCCTGCTGTCCCCTCACGATCCTTACCTCCCAAATCCCTTCCTTCGTTAAGATAAAATGCCTTCCACCTCGACTTTCCTCCTCTTCCTTGCCATCTTCCTTTCTGCCCTTGCCGTTACGGCCACCCCCACGGCGACCACCATCGTCGAGCGCGACATTACTTTGAACCCCGTCGGAATCACACTCAACCCCGTTGAGCACAGCGTCGAGGCTAGAGCTGTTCCCTTGACCAATGCTCAGCGTCTTGCTCGTGGTTTGACTCCCAACAAGCCTCGCTTCAACCATGCGAAGAAGAACATTCATGCTCGTCAATCCCCTGTTCCCTGCCCTACTGTCTCTGGAGTCATTGCTGCTTCAATCGAAGGCCAAGGTCCTGGATATGTCGCAGCAGCTCCCAACATCTACGGAGAGTATGGCTTCACCACCAATGTTAATGCCGCTTTACGTGTGAGCGTGAAGACTTGTGAGGGAGAGCCCGCTCAGATTACATCCTCCGTATGTCGACCCTAACCGAGTCAAGCCTCGTCATGTCATATATTCACAACACTTCATGTAGAACGGGGCCACAGCTTTCCCCGACGTTGGACTCGTCACTGGATTTGCCAACAGCAATGCTGATTTGTCTACTGGTTCCTACAACTACGTCTACTTCGCTGGTGTGACCCAAAGTACGTTAAGCACTGTAGGGCCATCTTCACCCACGATACTCACCGCATCATTGTCTCTCTATCCAGCTGCTCCCGGCTCACCTCCTCAAACCGCCCCCAGCTCTTACTCTGCGGCGACCGGGCTTCCCGCGTCCGTCGAAAGCGCCATCTGGAACTACGACAGCAGCAGCCAAGCTCTTACGCCTTTCTGGGTCAACACCGATGGTAGTCTCCCCGCCGTCTCTACTCTGTATGCTGCAGGGGACAACGTCTTCATCGTAACCGGAGATGTCGATGACTTCCGCGCAAACTTCGGCACCTTGCCCGCCGCGGTGAGTATCACACAACATGCATATGTCCGTTCTCTTGGCTGACCATCGTCCCCAGACCTTCCGCGTCGTCCCTGCCACCGTCGTGTACTGAGCTGTACGTTGCCCATCCGGAACGTCCTGCGTACGAAGGCTATTATTGACTACCTCAGTATGGCTGCCTGGGGTAGTATGGACCTCTTAACTTTACCTCAATGAACACTGTCTAGTATTGTACTACGTTGCTGTAATCTAGGGCACACCTTACATCTACTAAGATACTGCAGCGAGAGTAGTAAAGAATGCTTTAACACTACACCCACCATTTTTTCGGTATAACATCCACCTTACATATCAGTAACGACAACGTGGTGGATATGTGTATCCCTTGCTATGCTCTAGATCTGTTTGGCATCAGCACGAAGGAAGGAAGGCTCTTCGCCCTCCTGCTCAATATTGAACTCCCTCTCTTCGTTGGGGTCCTCTTCTTCGTCATAAATGGTCCCGCCGTAAACATAGCCCGTGAACTGTATGGTAGACATGACACTTCCGATATTGTTCACTTGACTTTCTTCGTGACCAGGATCAAAGTCGATGGACCGTAGGTCCAGAAGGAAACGACAGACCAAGACCGCTGATATTCTGCGAATGGTGAGGGGAGCCATCATTAACCATACTTTGCGTCAGCTCTTTGGGTCAGTCGGAATACGTACGAGAGCTTGAAGTATATGAACTTCGAGGCGAGGATGATAGAACCCTGGGGTAGCGTGAGTGATGCCGCCTGAACATTGATATGGTAAGAACAGTATAAGGGCAACTCACATCCGTTGCGACCATCATGATGTCCAAAGTCATTGTGATAATATTGAGGGCCAGCATAGTCCTAATGGCAGAAGGTGTCACAGTCGAACATGCCCATCCGAGTCGATCAACTCAAACGTACCCGAACTGCAGGATCCCTATTCAGAATATTAAATAAGTTTCGAGTATAGGCACTGCCGCGACTTGAAGAAGACTCAGTGCTTACCATTCCTCAGTACCATCATGATAATCTTCGGCGGGCGAACATCTGGCCTCCTCGTCACCCATATTTGCATGACAATTCGGGTCCAGGTAAAGTAGAGCGCGAGGATGTCTGCGGTTATCGACGCTGCGCGATTTATAACAGGCACTGGGAGACATTGCAGAGACTAAGCGAATGCGCAAAGTTGGAGCAAAGTTATTAAAGTGATTGACGTACGACTGACACGCTGTATTAGCTCGATATTGAGATGAAGGTAGGATTCACGTACAAATGGAATGAAGGCCCCAAAGTCTGGTCATAGCATCCCGCAAGCGGCCCATCGGGAACTATATCCCAAATCATAGGAATGGTTTGGTCGTACTAATGACAAAGTCAATCCCATGAACAACCGACAATCTTCTAGTGAATAATGGGGTACTCACGATGTTGACGGCCGGGATGAACATACTAGGCACTGATACCAGGAGCGCAGGTATCCATCTCCCCGCACAGATCGCCCAGACGCGAAGAAATCCGAACACTAGTGGGGAGCAACATATATTAATCGACATGCTCAGCAGGGGCTGAGGTGGGAGTAGGATTCTTGGTGAATACGCACATGCAACAGCGGTCATGGATATTATCACATTGACGATGGACGAATAGGTGAGCCCCTTACAGCTGGAAGGACGTATAAGGTTCAGCAATCCGGGAACGTCTATGTTCATGGTGATACCTACGTCTATGGTACGCCAAATGAAATACAAAATCAATACAAAACTCCGTCTTGGGATAGGGTGAAGGACGTACCGCTAACGATTTCCAGTGTCCAAGCTTCAATGCCAACTCAAGCACCAATCCGAAGATCGTAGAATACCGTGTGATGAAATAGAGGTAAGTCATTGAAGTCCATCGATTCCTCCAAATGTACACAAGCTCTCGATCCAACGTCAATGCGGTATCGTAGAGCATCACGCCTGGTTGATTGGAGACACGTCTAACGTCAGTCCATTGTGTATAGTCGGAAGACAGTGGGAACCGACTTAGAGAAACAGCGAGGAAGACAACGACCATATGGGTATTCGAGCTATTGAGAAGTTGGTTACTATCAGAATCACCAACGAAGACGAACAGTTGAACGTACACAGCGGCAGCGACCTCGTCGTCGTCCATCTCTCCCGCATTTCGAGCCTGGGGTAGGAACCAAAGGAGGGGTCCAGTCAAATAGTTATAGCGAAGAAGACCCCTAGAAATCAATTTATACGTTAGGCTTGTTCTAAATCCGCATCATAGAATTCGCACCAACCCAAAACCCCTGTGAAGTCAGAAGCACGATCAAATTCACGGGGTAAGACGGACAGATCGCACGTCTGTGAACAGTTTGCGGGGTGGGGAAGCGACAGTTGGGTAAACGATGGATTGCTCCCATGTTGCTTCTCGTGAGAGCCATTGACGATATTCCTGGTGCCAAGGCACACATGCTGCCATCTGTGATTTGACGACGTAACAGCTCAACTCAAGAGAGGCATATTAGCTGTGAGTAGGGGTGCAGTTGTGAATTCCGGTAAGGACGGTGAGGAAGTAAGGCGCCGATTTCTCTCTCTCCATTCGGTTGCAATTCTACACAGGTATTAGGTGTTGTTGAAGCGGCGAACTCGTTGGTTGGACAGACGACGTGCCCAGCTATACCTTGACAGATAGCAGTTCGAATTTTCAGGAACTCACTTGGTCTTGGAAGTCCAGCCCACTGAAGGTTGTTCTGCGCAAAGTATAGGCCTTGTTGGAGTGGCACATTTTTCTTGCTTGCTTTACAATATAAGATGGCTAACCTGTTTGCTCTTGATGATACAGTGACTACGTACGACCGTAAGAAAAATTGAGGATAGACTGGATACATCGAAAACAGCTAGTTTGCTATTGGATACAACGACATTGTGCATAAACTGGAAGGAATACCAACCAATCAATGAGTACTGAGTGGACCACAATAAAAGTGAAACGCATACCTCATAACTGCAACCGCAACACCCTAAATAATGATGATAACAATAACAGCACAAACACCGACACAGAACGAAAGGTGAGAACGCGGCATCAAACCTCCTGCTCATACGCATCCCAATCCCCATACTCCTCACCCTTATCACTTCCCTCCGCATACATATCATCATCATCAGCCATACTCACATCTCCCACCGCACTCCCACTCTTCGTCGCAGCACCAACAGCACCCCCACTCTCCTCCACAACAACCATACTCATCCCCTCTCCATCACTCTTATCGTCCAACCCAAGCTCGTACTCGTCCTCCTTATCCTCCTCGTCTTCATCCTCGTCTCTTAAGCGAGGCCCGGGTGTAGGCGTCTTCGACATCTTGTGCAACCCGGGAGCGGGAGAGCCTGTGTCGGTGAAAAGGTCTTTGAGAGCGTCGTAATTGATCCTCTTGCTGTATTTCGGGTTCTTCTTGAGGAAGTTTTGGACGGACTCGGCTGCTGTAGAGCCGTGAGGTGTTGATGCGTCCCTGGGCTTATTGTTCTGACCCGTTTTCCGTCTCTATGTAAGGAATAAGAGGCAAAATGCCCCATGTAACGTTAGTACAAGAGCGAAACAAGGTTCGTTGAAATGTGTGTACGTGAAGCATTTCACGTAAAAGACGCCATCAATCAACACGCATCAACAAACTCTTCAGGGAAGGGTTTCCCACGATGCTCGCCATGATTGGCCGGAAGAAACGAATAGGAGAGAAAATAACTACGCAGAGCGCGAAACGAACCTTGCGACTCTTCTTTTCACCCGAACTACCCTCCACAGCTTCAAGTTCAGCCTTAGCTGTTCAGCAAAGTCAACAATGGCAGACAGGCATCTTGTTAGCATCACTATTCTTGCACCCAACAAAATATCCTTGATGGGGTTTCGAAAGGATTGGGAACTCACCAGCCAGAGCTTCCAGATACTCCTTATTCAACTCGACCCAAACTCTCTCCTTTATCTTCACTTCTTCCTCAGTGAGAATGAACGCATCAAGTTCATCCTCGTCTAAACCCGCCAACTCATCGTCTGCTGCGATCTTGGCAAGTCGCGCTTGTTCCGCGTGCGCGAGTTCCGAGGAGATCTCGGCAGCTTTGCCTGAAGTGAGGAAGGACGAAACTTCTTCAGTCAGCAGGTTGTCGATAGCTTGTTCAACGGGGGAGGGTGGAGCGGGCTCGACGAGGTTGTGGGATGAGCTAGACGAAGATGGTGAGGGTTTGATGGGTTTGGACGGTCCAGCTTCGGGGGAAGTGGGTTCTACAAGTGTTGCATTCACTGCGTCTACGGGTAGCGTTGAATCAGTTGTTAACGGTTGTACAGTAGACTCGGTAGATTGCTCCGGTATTGGAATCTGCTCTTGATGTGATTCTTGCTGAGGAGGCGAGATTTGCTGCGGAGGTGGAGCTTGAAAAACGCCATTTGACATCGAGGTAAGGTGAGGAGGTAGAAGTGAAGGGTCAAGTAGCGCAGGGTCGATGAACGCGTTCGGGTCATGCATCTGCATATGCTGAGGTGGGTCTTCTCCATCATCAGGCAAAAACAGAGGCTGTCGGTGCGGAGCACCATTCTGAACTTCGTTGCCATTGAGCTGTGGTTCTTCTGCGAGAGGGGGACTCATCACCGTCCCGGCCAAAATGCCCTGATTCAGAAGGGCAGGGTCAATAGGCTGAGGTCGTGGTGGCTCTTGCTCAGGAACAGCGTTTCCTTTCGCCTGCTGTTCATCCTCCGTCTCCTCTCCTCTCTTCCGTTTCTTCCTCTTCCCCTTCTTCGCTTTCGCTTTGCCCTTTCCCTTCTTTCCTCCTGCCGCACCACCATCATCGTCCTCATCCTCGCCATTCACAGCAGCAGCCTCAGCAGCCTCCTTTTCCCTCCCCTTCGTAAACGCAGGAGGGTCCATCTCATCCTCCAACCACACACTCCTAAAATCCGCCACACTCAAATTCGCACTCCCCGTCTTCCTAAACTCCTCCACACGTTTCTTCAACGTCGTATCTGCAATCTTCACAACTTGAACGATCTCCTCGATGCTCCGACGGAAGTTGTTCATGCGGGCGGCGAGGAGGAGTGCGGCGCCGCATATACCTGATGGGCGACGACCGCGGGTCATCCAGTCCCGATCAAAACGTTGTACGAGACGGGTTGCGTCGAGTGCGACTTGAGGTGTTTCGTCCCCGAATTCAAGGAGCGCGGCGAAGCGGGAGATGTAATGTGATGGGTCGACCAGCGGGAGACGGAGATTGAGCGTCTGGACGAGTTGGAGGTATGTATGACCCAGCTCAAATACGTTGACCTGTGGGAGATCCCACGAATTCAGTCTCATGACATTTGTGAGGGAGGATATGAGTCTACCTGTAGCAGGTCGGAAAAGTCGATCAACATGTAGTTCCTCGTCTCCTTCTGCCGACAAGCAACATATAGGCAGACGGCAAGAACGTTCATGCTTTTCCTGCCCTTTGTGAATTTGTGTTCGACAGCAAGGGTATATAGGCGCGTAGCAGCATGCTGCACCACCTCAGAAAGCCTCATCACAGCAGCTATCTGCTGGATCCTCCGTTGGGCTATCGAAACGGATCATGTGTATTAGCATCGAACCAATGAGATATGAGCTAGGGGTGCTGACCGTTTGCTATCGTTTGCTCTCTGCTTTCCGAGTTCCCCCTATTGCCAAACGGACCTCCCATTCGTGCGTGAGCTGTTCCACAGAATGAGCGACATTTTCCCTCAAAACGAGAGGAAGGTGCGTACTAGCTCCTTGGGCGACGAAGCTACCTTGTACCATCGCGGCACCGGTACTCGTCTCGCCGAATGTAACCTACAGTAGCATAAGACATGGGTAAGCATATAGTCGGCGAAGTCTCGGTCACTGAATAGACAACTGGCGGGCACGACGAAGGGATTTTCATATATCCTCTTCAATATACTTGCATATATCTGCCCGAGGTATATCTCCCAGCGGTACGCGACTTCGAGGACGTAACCGAACGCGCCTCCCGATCACCAGTACTCGCTTCCCCCCGCCAGTCCCCACGATCCCCTCAAACAACAACGAGCACTCACCTCATTGACGATAGTATTCTCCTCTAGGACCGTACCGCACTGGACACAGAACCCATTTCCGGCGGCGGTATCGTACTCGATAACATTACCACCGCAGTCTGTACATACTGGCTGCAAAGCGCGAGTCTTTTTAAACTGAAAGGTGTATCCTCGAGCAACACAAGTGCTTACCATCTTTCAATGCAGGGTACCCTCGTCCCTCTGGATATGGCGGGCACCTACAACCCCTTCGAAGGTAATTGGACGAGAACAAGGAGGTGAATAAGAAAAGTCTGAATGCTAGGCAAGAGGAAAAAAAGAAACGCAAGACACAGGCTCGAACCCCTGACTCGACCGAGATCGATAATCACGAGTGACTACGATCACGTGCATGACGTCACGCCCTATTGCGTTACTCACTCGGGATGATCAGTCAGACTCTGTCCGTCGGGAACTTTCCTCTCAGCTGAAGAAAGCGAGACGATCTGGATTCAAGCGATGCAATTCAATTCCAACGTCGTTATCAGCTGGTGATCAGCCAGGGAGATATAAAGCGCAGCCCCTCTCGCGCTCTCTCCCTCCTTTCTTGAGTTACCACCACCACCACCTTCTTCATTCTAGTTCAGCTTGAAGAGACTTGTTAACACATCTAAACATGTCCGGCCAACACACTCTCCCTGACCTCCCTTACGCCTACGATGCCCTCGAGCCCTTCATCTCTCGTCAGATCATGGAGCTTCACCACAAGAAGCACCATCAGACCTATGTCAACGCTCTGAACGCCGCCGAGCAGGCTTACGCCAAGGCCTCCTCTCCCAGGGAGAGGATCGCTCTTCAGAGCGCACTCAAGTTCAACGGTGGTGGTACGTCTCTCGCCGCTTTCTAGACATCGCGCATGAATTTGAGTTGAAGCTAAATGTCGTGCAATCGTATCATCACAGGACACATCAACCACTCTCTCTTCTGGAAGAACCTCGCCCCCGCCAAGTCCGAGGGTAAGGGCAACGGCGGTGTCCTCAACGACGGCCCTCTCAAGAAGGCCATCGAGGAGACTTTCGGCTCCTTCGACAACTTCAAGAAGGAGTTCAACACCACCACCGCTGGTATCCAGGGATCCGGCTGGGGCTGGCTCGTAAGTCTCCTCGCGCGATGACAGACACGTTCTGGAATACTAATGACGATTGACCTGCACGTTCTGGAATACTAATGACGATTGACCTGGATAGGGATTGAATCCCTCCTCCAAGCGTCTCGAGATTGTCACCACTTCCAACCAGGACCCCCTGATCACCCACATCCCCATCATCGGCGTCGATGTCTGGGAGCACGCTTTCTACCTCCAGTACCTCAACGTCAAGGCTGACGTGCGTATCCATTGGTCTTTGTTCATAGTTGCCCATACTGATTTCTTTCCTGTAGTACCTCAACGCCATCTGGAACGTCATCAACTTCGATGAGGCTGAGCAACGCTACATCGACGGCCTCGGTGGCAAGGTCCGCCTCTAAGCAGCCTCATTCTTGCTCCAAAAGTCCTAGCATATGGCACGCGACCGGTTCTGTATGATTGAGGATCGGACGAAGTGTTAGTCGAAGAATGAATGAAAGAAGAGAAGTGTATGTGTAATTTGTAACTGCTCGCACTGTATATCGATTGCAATCGGAATTACGCATTTCTTGTTCCACATATTCCCGTGCGTCTCGCCATCAAGTCGCCATCGGGGTACGAACGATAGCACAAAACATCTCGGAATCATCGTACCACTCAGTCGTACTCACCTCCATAAAGTCCTCGCTGTCATCAAGACTGTCGTCATGCTGACGGCTAGAATGCTCTCGATGATAGAGATCGAAGGTGATTCACACATAACCATGGGAAGCCGCACACGAATGACATGGAAGGTATATCTACTTATCTCAGAACAACCGCACTCGTAACGCCTGGAAAACGAAATGATGCAATACGAGCCATTGCCTTGCGAAATCAAGCTGAGCCGACGGGCACAACGGTGAGAGTCTGCAATGGAGATAACAGTCAGCATGAAGAATTGGCGATTGCCTTTACGCAATGGAGACGACGTACCGCGACCTGACCGTTTCCGAACGCACGCAGGAAAGCACCAGCATCTCCCGTGACTGCGAACGCATCCGATGTAGGAACGTACAAAATAGTCGTAGCAGGCGCAGGAGAACCGTCGGTGTTGAACCACAATGCAGAGAGAGCACGAGTGGCAGGGTCGTACGACCAGATCGCGCTCTCAACTAGCTCACGGATTCTGGTGGCGTCAGTGAACGAGTTCGGAAGGGTCTGCGGGGGCGAACCGGGAGCGGCTGTGAAGAGCAAGTCAGTTCGACGAGGACTCAAATGCAAACAGGTCGGTGACATACTCTGCGATACGCCGGCGAGGTACGCGTAGTTGGAACTCCCAGCACGGAGGTTGGGAGAGCTATTGGCAAACCCGCTAACCAGACCAAGGAAAGGATGAGCAGTAACACCATTCTGCCCACATCGAGTCAGCACATTCTGAAAATCTATGACCGGGAGGGTACGTTACCAGAGTGGGCAAATCGAAGATCGCTCCATCGTTAGGGCAGAAGCGAACTTGCAGAGCCTCAGTGGGATCTTCCGTGAACTGATATTCTCCAAAGCGGTTGGGGACGGCAGCGACGAATCCGTTGACTGCAGCATTGGAAGGCCCAGCTTGTCTAGCGACAGCAACGCGACCAGTGACAGGCACACAAGGGGCAGGACTCTGCCTGGGACGAAGATCCCTCGCCGCGTGCTTATGGGACTTCTTGGAACCGGAACCGTGGTGTCCATTGTGGGCGGCGAAGCGAGGCTGCTTGGGGCTGAGACCCCGAGCGAGACGTTGACCGTTCGTCAGAGGGGCGCGAGCGTTCGGAGTATGCTCAACAGAATCGAGGTTATCTACATCCGGGTTAAAGAGAAGAGCATCCTTGACGGTCTGGGTGGGCCCTTTCGCTACTTGGAACATGTTCATCGGGGCACCAGGGAGTGATCCGACGTCTGTAGCAGCTGGCGTGGCTGAGACAGTCACAGAGTAGGCAGCGAGGGAGGCGGCAAGGAGACGAAGAAGAGTGCTAGGGGCGGGCATGTTGAATAGTCGAACTTACAATACAAGACTAGGTGAGTATACTGTAGACGGAGTAGGCTGGAGTATATAACGAAGGAGCGTAAAGACCGTGGGGGGAGACTAGGACTTGCTGTGGACTTGAGGCCGGAGAAGGGAAACTTGAAGTGCTGGTTCGGATTCAAAAAAGAAACCGGGTGAGGGGAAACGGGGGGCCGACGCGAGGGGGTTTATATATCCCTCAGAGCTACTTTCAAGGTCCGACCTGACAAGGCAGCCAGCTGTCAGCCACACAGAAAAGACGAACCAAGTTGCCTTTTGCGGTAATGTACATGCCTGATTGGGACGCCCTCGATCGATGTTCGACGCGACGCGACGCGTTTCCTGCGTCACGCGCATCTTGCTCTTTACTTCTCGCGCGTTCGAGCTTTTGAGCTTTCAAGCATGGACAGCGATATGGAGCACAAGTACAGGCTAGTATCTGGCCTCAGCTTGAGCCTGTATGCATAGTCACTGTGGGCACAGAACCCACTGATTTGCCAGTGGCGCATCCACTGCGAATTAAGAAGATTTTTCACTGATTTAAAGTGAGAAACCCACTGAAAAATCAAGCAGCTGACCCACTGATTTGGACCCACTGATTTGGGGACATTTTGATCAGCAGGTAACCCACTGATTTGTATCAGTGGGTTAGACGAGATCCAGGTTCAGTGGGTAATCCGCTCAGTTTTTGTAGACAATAATGTTGAAATAGATTATATTGGGCTATTTCTATGTACATGTATACATGCAACAACATAGGTAGAACTACTCCATATGATGGCTATATGCATGCAAATTCCTGAGCTGGATGATAGTTGCTTTAACTTACTTAGACACGAAGGGAAGGGGACTGAGAACAGACAACTCACACAGCTTGTCTAGTGTCGGCGGGACAGGTTAGACTGCCGGCATAGGCAGACAACGCCAATATCCAAGGCAGATACAAGTAAGTATAGAAATCATGAACTCACAAAGACTATGACGGGTGAAGCACCCCAGATAAGGTCCAAGGAATGAATGCAACCTGCATCTTCGTCTGGTAAAATGTAGGGTATATGCCCAATACTTGATTCAGAATCTACATACCTAGTAAAGCCAATCAGTCCAGTCTACATCGAGTCCACATTCAATGGAAATGTCACAAGCCAGTCCAGTCAGTAGGTCGCTTACCGTGTACAAGGTCAATGTCCGAGGTGGAATGAAGGGAGAGCGAGAGGGTCGGTTGAACATAGCAGCGATGTGAATGGTCTCAGTGCTGTACAGTGGGCAGGGAGAAGGAGGGGGTTCTCACAAACTTCACCTACTACATACCTGCTGGTAATGTTTCGGTTGAAGCACTATGGACCCTGAACTACCTCGAAAGTGCCTGCCAACGAAATGGAGAAGCACACAACCAGATATGTGGCGCTCACATTCTACTAGTGGCTCCCCGCTTACCTCTATTGATTGTCAAGCCTGCACACACACCGGCGGGCGATCTACAAGACATGTGAGGTTATGTCACTTACCCCACTGGACCGTGCCCAAACGTTGTTGGCACTACTCGCCATGAGACGAAAGAATTCGGAAAAGGTAGTTATAGTGAGCGGACGAATGGGCACGTACAGCGTGAATGAGGAGGTGGTCTATGGTGGTGGTTTGAGTGAGAGGAAGGTCTGGCGGGGAGTGCGAGTCAACGGAGAGCCCTAAGTCGCGATGGCGATCGTCGTAAACCCAGTTTTCCTTAAACCGTGGGAACCTCTGAGCTATACAACCAATTGTAGGTAGGGTTGTAACCCATTACAACAGATATTGTAGCTCGATTAGAAGCTTTTGTAGCAAACCTACAACTTTGCAGTGATGCCATCAATTCCGCGCGTCGCTTAGTATAGGCGCCCACCAAGCGCTCGGGACCGGCAACTGGTCTGGGCCGGATATTTTTTAATATTTTTAATTCATTTGTTTAATGGTTTTTTGAAAAATCTGCGAAAATAGCGAAAATATTTGCTCACTGCTATGACATAGCGATTTAGGCGCCCTCCCGCAATTACGGGGCGGCGCTAATATCGCTACCACTGCACAAAATCCTAGATTATGCAAGTGCGTCGCCTGAGCGTCATCCGCGGATTACCACCGGATTACCACCAGATTACCCTGAGATGTTCACC
>MU275298.1:0-54916 GCA_022160315.1 Panus rudis PR-1116 ss-1
GCCGATGAACCTGTGGGGGACTACTGAAATTCGGAGAATTTCAGCATACGAAGGGGGTAATGTTACGGGTATCTATTTTCCCCTTATCTTGATCGTCATCCTTATCCGTTCCCATGCTATCTTCTTATCTTGATCATCTGTGTCTCTCTGATTTCCTTTCCTGGCGTAACCCATGTAACACTATCTCGGCATTCTCACATGACCCACTGCTGACTCAACTCAGTTCCTCTTTTGTACTTTCTTTCCCTCGGACTCGCTATGACTTGTTCTCGTTTCCTCTTTTGTCTTATTCTTCTCATTCTTCCTTGGACCTGCTTCCTATATATAAAGGGCTCTGTCTTGTAGCTAGTTCCCCATCTTGGCCTACGAGATAATACACTCTAACTCTTGCATCGCTCTCGACTACTTACCCTCGACCCTTGGATCTCGGACTCGGGTGACGCCCTTGAACCCCTTGACTGTTGAACTAGAACTTGTTGCTTGAGTTACCGAGCTACACTCGTAACAGTACAGGTGGATGGGTCACCCCAGTGTACCTCAAGAATTGCACCACATGCCGAAAGCTGGTAATGAAATAGACCAGGGCCATAAACATTGTTCAGCATCGAATTTGAGGGGCTATCATGGCCAACGCGAATGCCAGTTGCTGAGCGTAAGCGAGCAACGGAAAGTTGATCACCCCAGAGAATCCGAACAAACTTCAGAAACTCCTCTGAGTTGGTATCGAAACCCGCTTCGTTGAAGATAGTCTTGACGACCTCGGCATTGCCCGCTGTGCTCGATTCGTCGATTTGCATAGCTGGAAGGGGATATATGTCGGTTTTATGCAGAGGAATATTCATCTCAGGCATAGGTGCAAGTTTGTCGATGTCCTCTTCGAACCGCTTGAATCGATCTCCACCTTGGGCAAGCAGTATACGAAGTGCCGTATAGGTCAGCAGCTTCCTCAGCTCGACGTTCTCGGAAGCAGTGAGTCGGATATCATGGTGGCTGAGGGGAGGTGCAGAAAAGAAAGCGTCATTGAGATCGGATGTCTTCATGCTATCGGGAGAGGCATCGAACAGAGGAAACGCCGTTGCGCAAGTTCCATTGGTTTGCGAATCCTTCCAGCCGAGAATCTGCTGAGCAATCTTCTCAGCCCAATTCACATTGTCGTAGACCCAGGAGGTCTCACCGTCGCGAACAACTTGTCGCAGTGCAGTCCGACAGGCATAGGAGAGCTGTCAGATCAGACCCTCAGGCTGCCTCTCGTTAGCAGAAGGGTCTGGCGCCGACTCGGTTGAGTTCTCATGTGTGTTTTCTGCACCTGAATCCACAGTGGATTTGCCACCTTCTTCACGTTCCTCTGTGTGCACCCTGTCCCAGACCCCATCTTGCTCCGAGGCCACATCGTCAACGTCCTGTGTCTCGCCCACACTGCGCTCGGTTGGAACGGCAGATACAACACCTGGCTGCGTTCGAGAAATCAGACATTCTGCCGTGGCATCCAGTCTGTTAGATGGTGTCTCCATCGTTACGGTCAAGTTTTGCGTGTTGGGATGAGCTGAGAAGTCTGGTATGTTTGTGGATGGTGTAGACAAAGTGTCCATATGATCTGCATGGTCTGGACGGCCCACCAGGGTTGGATAGCTACAGGAAATACCGAAGTGCGAGAGAACGCTGAAGACTTGTCGTTGCACTCCACTTGCATAGAGGTAAAGACCAACAACCTGACGAATGTAGCTATTTTGTTGGCTGCGTGCTGACAGCAAGATAGACAATGTTGATCCAAGAATCTGCGGTGCAGGTATTATGCATAGGTAAATGATGAATTGATACTGCACTTTGTAGTCAACACACCTTATTTTTTTTCTTCGTGACCTCGCTCATAGTGCGTTCCTGCCTGGGAGTTGTACAGAAACTCCGAAGCAAATACGCAGTATTTGGACAGTCGTCAATAAGTACATCATATGTACTTTCCAAGCTGAGGCTCTCGGAGGTAGGCTTCTCGATGAGAGACACACGGGTTCGTAATGTTCCTTTCTCTGTCGTCCGACCCCCCTCTTCTGATAGCACGCCAGCCATATACCAAAGTGCCCAGGCATGAACTGCGGCACGAGCAGTGTCGCTGCTGGAAGAACCAACCCACAAGTTGAGTATACAGTGGAGACGATCACTCGACTTGAACAACCCCTCATGCCGTTCTCTCCCTGCATAATTACTAGGGTCTGAGACATATAGCAATAGGTCGCCGACAGATATATTGCATTCCTTTAGGTCTGAGAGTGCCTCGCGAATGTCAGCTCGCTTCTGTGCATCCGCCTCGTGTATCGCAGCCTTCTGCTCGGCTGCCTTTTGTTGCGCAAGAGCTTCCCGTGCTCGACATTTCGCCTCTTCATCTGCTGCCTTTGCTTCTATCTTCTTCCTCTTTCTTTCGCGCTTCTCTTTCTTGAAAGCTGCCTTCTCCGCCTTCGTACGACCTCGATCATCAGGAAAAACCTCATTTTCCTAACCTTGCCAATTGTACATAATTTAGATATAATGAGATATACTTGGCATTTTTGTCTTGGTTTTCTCCAATAGGCTCCAATATTCTAGACCCCCCTAATTCTGGACTTTATTTCTCTAATTTGGAGAATACAATTAGTGCCAATTTAGAGAAAATTGTCTATAAATGACTACAATTTTCCTCCAGTACTATTCCTTGATTGATTTCAAAATTGTATTGATCTTTGTTACAAGACATCACAATATAAATTAATAGTATTCAATCAATAATGAGCATCATTACAAACCATCTTAGTACACAAAAACAATCATAAAATAAAATAAAACATTGCTGGCACCATCAGGAATTGAACCCAGGGTCTCCAGACTGCACTGTCAAGCAGAGCTCTAACCACTAGACCACCAGGCCATATAGTATCTCTGAAGCAATATGCCATATATACCATTTCTGCTGACACATCTCATAAACAGCTGAGACTTATGCATTTTTTTGACGGCTCTCTATTACACAGAGACTAGATACCCTTTAGAAGCATTGGCACTAGGTTATACATATAGCGACATCAATTAGATATTTTTAGCATCATTGGATGTCAGTTAGTGTCAACATCCATAAGTATAAAGTATATCAAAAATATTCAAATCATGTTGGAGTTAGATTGGAGTTAGATTAGCATTTTATTTCTATTGAGCTAGACTTGAACTCAAAATTATCAAAAGTTAGCCCAATTGGAGCTGACCTAGTCAGACCTCATCTGATACATCAAAGTTTATAAACATCGGGATATTGTTATCTAAAAATTAGATAGCTATTTGATCAATAGTCATTTTTAACTTACATTTGCTTTCAGTTGCATTGGATTAGCTATATTGGGAAAAAGAGGTTTTTCCTGATGATGCGGAGATGAGTATGGGGCGAGTCCGTTCTCATCGAGAGGCTCCGACTCATGGTCACGATGGAGTAGTTCATCCTGCTCGCCAGCCTCTGTGGATTGATAGTATGGCCGAGCCTGGGGCGCCCGGAGTTGAGATGTAGGACCAACCTGAAGGCCGTCAATATGGCTACATCCCCCAATGGTCTGAGTGCCAGGAGGAGATGCCCTCTGAAAGCCCAGGTTATCTTCGTCGTCAGAAAGTTCTGAAGGTAATGTGTACAAGCCAGCCATGTCAAGAGGTGGGTAACCCAGTTGAGGATTTCGTATCGGCGTGACAGGTGGTGAAGATAGCTCCGAGCTCAGCTCAATGTTGTCTTCATTGTCAGAACCTGGTGGTATTGAATGAAAGCCAGTGAGGTTTAGGGAAGGTAGCTTAGGCTGCACCATGCTAATGTGTGCAGTCGATGTCACGGTCAGTAGAGACTCCAGAATACAATATGTTTTCTTTGCGCCACATCCGCAGGCTACCATCCAGGACTCGATCACTTTTCGTTCCGCTTGCGATCATCCGCTTCCGCCGTCTGCACTCAAACCTCTCTCATCCGCTCTGCTTCATATTGACATGGCTCCGAAACGACGAGACCCCAGAAATAAGAAATGGCATCTCCTGAGATGTCAGCCTGATGTGCGACAGAGGCTAACAGATGCACAAGTTGCAGAGCTCGGAGAGACAATGCAAAAAACATATGGCTGGGATGCACCACCTCGTTATTTTCAGCTCGAAGGTGCTCGTGCGCAGCTGGAGGGGGTAGACATGATAATACAGGCCCCTACGGGATTTGGGAAGACCGCAGTGGCCGCAGGCCCACATCTCTGGCCGGAGAGCAAAGGCAAAATCACCATTGTTATATCGCCACTAATGGCCCTTGAAGAAGAGATGGTATTTTGATTCTGTTCTGACACTTGGGATATTTTGACACTGAGCTTCCGAAACACAGGTTCATACTTTCAAACGAGACTTTGGACTTGAGGCTATTGCAGTGCATAACCAGAACGGCGGATGCTCACAAGCTACTGTCAATGTAAGTGGTACGCGTTAGACCATTTTGTACCAGTAGGATTGACCCACTCACCTACAGAAGCTCCTGTCTGATCAATATCAAGTGCTCCTGATTTCACCGGAAATGATTCTATCACCGGTGTTCATAGAGCGAGTCCTACGGAATCCTAGATTCAGCCGAAAGGTACTCTCAATGGTTGTAGATGAAGCCCACTGCATCTCCCATTGGGGAGCTGACTTTCGAAAGAAATACGGGTCACTAGGCATAGTGCGAACATTCTTACCAAAGGACACCGCGGTGATTGCAATGACAGCAACACTTACGGCACGTGTACGACGAGATATACAACTTACTCTGCAGTTTACCAAGGGACGAAGTCGTTTCATTAACATCGGGAATGACCGCTCGAACGTTTCGATGGTTGTTCGTGCTTGCGAAAATCCTCAAAATTCATACACTGACCTCGATTTCGTGATTCCGCAGAACATAACATCCGGTAAAGATATTCCGAAGACCTGGATTTATGTTGACAATATCAATACGGGCAGCGAAATAATGGATCACCTCCGAACAGTACTACTTGCACGTAATCCTCAGATTGTTGAAGACGATGAATACAGTAACATCCTTCGGCCGTTCAATGCTGTTATGTCACTGGAGTACCGACGTGCTGCTATGCAAGCCTTCTGAGATGGAAAGATCCGGATTATGGTCTGTACAGATGCAGCAGGCATGGTCAGTACACACACTCTTGTAAATGATCACCGAAACACTCACCCGGGACAAAAATAGGGTTGCGATATCCCCGATATTGAAGTGGTGGTTCAGTGGATGTTGCCGAGAACCTTTTCCAACTGGGTACAACGGGCTGGTAGAGCGGCACGAAGTCGTTCGCGAACGGGTTTAGCAGTTCTGCTAGTTCCTCGTACGGTCTATGCAAAGATCATCGACCCGAACAAATCATTCTCCACTCAGACAGTTGTAGAGAGCAAACCCACCTCTCATACGACAAAAAAAAAGGCCCGGGCAGGCCCTACACCTAAGGAGTATGCTATCGCACATGGTGCGCTGCGTGGAGGGTCCAAGAAGCTTGACGGACCACCGACGGCGAGGCAGCCAACGTTGGAAGAAGACGCGGTTGATGAAGGTTTGACCGTCTTTGTCCAAAGTACCACTTGTAGGCGTGAAATTACAGCGAGAGCCTTTGAAGCACCATTAGACCGATCTGGTATGTCGTGCTTGACTATCAGCCTCTAAATGTATCTAAAATATTATCTAGCGGTGAGGGTCCCATGCTGCGACATCTGTGACCCTACACTGTTTGATAAGGTTCGCCCGGGGCCGTACAAATCTAAACGTAAAGGAAAAACATTGCAACGCGATCAAGCAATCCAAGCGGTTGAGCAAAAATTACGAGAATGGAGGAGGATGGTCTTTCGGCGAGACCATGAATTCGCGTTGTTTGAACCCAAGTCAATACTCGATGACTCCACCATAACCACCCTTGCCTCGCACGGGAAAATGACGCGGGAGAAGTTCACACACCTTGTGTCCTCCTCATGGTTGTGGTGGAATGACTACGGGGAGGAGTTACTTCGGTTTATGGAGGGTATCGGAGACATACCCTTTGTTCCATTACCCTCTGCCAAGTTGTCCAAAGCCGTCGTCAATAATCCGGGATCCGCAATGACAGTCGCGCCTGAGACCGTCATATTAGTGTTTCTGCTTCGAAACGCTCTGCCGCAATGCTCTCCGAGGCAGAGTTGCTTACCACGGCGGGAGGGGGAAAGCGGCCTCGACGTCAAACTGAACTGCACCCATCCCCCGCAGGCGAGAGTATTTTCGTCAACCTATCCGCGGAATCATTTAATCAGGTCAGCACTCCTAGGCCACTCAACCGTGACCTTTACGCTGCAACCATAAGACGCACCCCAAACCATGATATTCCATACAATAACGAGTCAGCGGCTCCTCACACTCAGGCTGGAAACACCCGACATGATGAATCCAGCTCCCTCACAATGAACCTGTTCGACGAAGCGAACGCGTTTGCGACGCCCCAACGCTGGTCTTCCTCACAGCAACAAACTCACTCAACCATCCCTGTTTACCCGGTACTGTGTCAACCTAACTTGTTGGCGGCACGTAATGGGCAGACCTCCCGTGAATACACAACTCCCGCGCAAGGACCACTGTCACCATCACACTACTATCCAACCTATAGCCCCTTAACGCCGCTCACAGCTCATTCAGCAGGAGTGAATCAACCTTTCTATGCTGCTCAATCCAACTTCTACCCTACCCCTTCCGCTACACCCTTACCGGGCCTCCCAAATCGTGGAGACACCAGTTCAATGTACCAGACACTGACGCATCCGCCGAGTCGCACGTTCGAATTTCGTCACTACTCACCTTCAAGTTAAATCCCTATCAATTATTAGACCTGCGGCTTGAATAGTATGCCTCCATGCTTTCTGAGACGTGTATGATATCGTGTGCAATGAGTACTAGATTGTTGGAAGGTGACATACAATGGTAGAGTCTGGATCCTATGAGTACATTGAGGTATCCGCGCGAAGAAAGCACAAGTCGTTGTTGTTAATAGAGCAAACTGCGTTTTCACTAAGTCACAGCGCCCGTACGAGCGGTTAATTGACCCCGCCAAACCGACGACAAGTTTTCCCAGTCCGTTCGCAAGCTCACGCCTTTCACACTCCGCCCCCATAAAAGGAAAGGCTGAGGTTCGCGAACGTGACTGGTTTCACGAGTCTACGTCTGGCGCACCCTTGTAGAGCGACCCCCCAAGTTGCGTGACTTCCAAACAAGGGCAACGAGAGGCCTGTACGCGGGCGCTAATTCTCATGGGGGGTCGCTCTACAAGGGTGCGCCAGACGGTGAGCGCGGTGGTGGGGTGCGGCTCCCGTTCTGGGCACGAGACCACAACGAGGTAAAGCTCGCGAAGATGTTGGAAAGTTGTACCGGTGTTGATAAGTCGCTGCAGTATTTCATCTAATAGATGTTGACGCTCCTGCATTCATGAAATTTTTAGGAAATGGGCTCGCATAGCATTGTTCATCAATATAGCTTTAAATTCACTCAACAGAGTGGGTGTGCGGTGACTCTCGTTACAAATGATAGTGATAGGTGCCTCTGCGGATAAGCCGTGGACGGCATTCAACTTGACAGGAGACATTTGAGAATGAATCATGCTCCATAGCGAGGGACAACCAAGGATAGTTGCGCGCCACCGCCGACAGACAAGTGTGAGTTGGAGTAATTGAGAGTATTGGTATGCACTATCTGCGACGCGAGGACTCATGTATCCATGCATTGAGTCGCGATAGCACAATTGACTCCAATCTTGAATTTCTGTGACGATTTTTGTAAGAATTTCTGTGGGTAGGGGGTCGAAGGGGGAAAGGTTGCTGGGTTGCACTGTTGGCGTCATGGACACTGTACTATGTCCTGCCGCTGTCATCTCGGGTAGCTGTAGTTGTTCCAATGTAGGCCCGATGGACCCCAATGGACTACTGGAGCCAGAACTCAAATTTTGACGAGTTGTGGGCTGCGGTATGGATGCATCGACACACCCTTCGAGCTTTGTGGGGTAATTTGTCCACAATATCATCAAGTAGTTAACTATACTGATCACGCAATTATCGTACCTGCGAGATACTTCCTGTCGTGGGTGGAAGCTGAGATTCCATACTACCGCAGCTACGCTGACTACAAGAAAGGCCGAGTCGGCGTTGCGACTCCCTGTAAGCTGTAGCAAGAGAGACTTTAAGATTGTTTATCCACCTTGCACCGAGCCAAACAGATAAGTAGAAAGCTCTCAGTCAGACGTACCCGAGAATCAGAATCACATCTTCGCGTCTTGGAACATGAATATATGAAGCCTTGAAATTGCACTAGTATGTATCCGCTGAGTTGAGATTGTCACTGGTGGTAGGTAGATCCTGAAGTTACAGTTGTGAAAGAGACCTATCGACGCAGGACGAGCCGATGAGGCGACCTTCTCGCTTGAGTCAGAGCAAGCGCTGTCGCAATGTATGCACGTGTGTCGTGATACGCCTAAATGTAGGTACCCAAAACAGACGGGCAGTCTGAGTTTGGCAGATGCTCCGGCAGACAAACGTAGCTGCAGTAAGTTACTTACGTCTAGACCCAACTAATGGTACAGTTACAAGGCACTCCCTCTGAAATCCAGATACTATCCATCATAGAAAATGCACGTTTCCTTGGCTTCACTTCCTTAAAGATAAAATAGATGGACTACGCCTTCATGAATGCACCGAAATAACCCTCCAACTCCGAGACACCTTCCAGAGGCACGATATTCGCAACATACCCGTCGGGTCTTACGACAAGAACGGTACCACGTTGCCTATCGATGCCGTAGGCCTCGTACCCTTTTCCACCCGTGCGGCCGAACATATCTGTGTCATCCAGTAGCACTCTATAACGGAGGGAAGATATAGTTATTAAGTGCGTGAGGTGAATGAGGAGAGAGCGGTAACGTACTTGGACCAATGTGACCGGAGGACGGGAGGCAAATCAGTATAATTTACTCTCTCCTTCTCCGTCGCGCAAATCGTCAGAACATCGAAGGCCTCCCACCCATGCTTTGTCTCTCCGGCGCCATTGACACCATTGGAAACAGCACCCCTGGCCTTATCAAACTTCGCCAAAACGCGCTCCAGCTCGTCTGCCAACTTCTTCACGCGTTCAAGTTGGCCACTGCCTTCATCCCGTCCGACATCTCCCGTGAATACGACGACCTTCCACTTAGTATCCGCCGGAAGGAGGTCTTGTAGTTCAAATGGCCGAGCATCGGCCGCTCGGACAAAGACGTGTGGGAGGATACGTTGGCCGATGATTTGGTTAGGTGCGAGGGATTGGTGAGTTGTGTTGATGACTGATGGGATTTCGGGTAGCGATGAGGGTTGGTAGTGGATGCCGATACCAGAGGTGAATGCTCCAAACGTTTGGAATGCTCTGTACGAAGTAGGTTCAGGTTCGGTGAGGTTTGAGAGAGCGAAGTAAAGGGGTATGAGAACTTACTGTAAGAATTCTTCGTGCGAGACACCGTCTTGGTTGTCTCCTGTTCGGGGCTTCCCGCTGAACAGTGCGCTGAACTGCTTGTCGAAGTTGATCAAGTCCTGCGCGTATTTTCTACGCTCGAATTCGTACTGTCAATCGAAGAATTACTCAGTATAACGCGATTTCGTGAATAAGTTAAGACATACGGTCTTCAGCAAGGAAATGTCCGCCCAACCTCTCAAGACATGCGTCATCTTCCAAACTGTTAGATAGAAAGGTAAGACACGGTTAAATGAGAACATAGAACGTGGGTGACATACTGAGGTTATGCGTGTCGTTCATACTCGCGTTCATACCCTGGCCAGCCTTGGGCGAATGCGTATGGCACGCGTCGCCAGCAATGAAGACTCGTTCGTGTACAGAGAACTTCGACGCAACGCGCTGTCCGACTAAAGACAACACCATCAGCATCGCGTCCTCCTACACGTACAGTGCAAAGCGCCAACTTACTCAAATAAATGGTCCACCACTCAACCTCCCCAACCTGTTCAATCTTATACGGCTTCATACTATTCCTCGCAACCTGCAACAACTGCTCCGGACCAATATTCGTCTTATCCACCCGTCCCGTCTCCTTATTGATCACAACATCTTTATCTGACAATTGGATGTATAACCGGACGATGTCGTTCTCACGGGGGATGACCATGCATGAACCGTTGTCGGAGTGAATGGCGCATCTGTTTCGGATGTCGGGGAAGTCGGTGTCGGGGATGAAGTCGAGGACGCCCCAGATGTAGTTCGTTTGTTCGCCGTCCATCGTTATGCCTAGAGTCTTGCGGACCCAGGAGTGTGCGCCTGAAGTTGATTTGAATCAGCCTTGTGTCATTTGTTATCATGGATGAGATCCTAACCATCGCACCCAACGACGAACTTGGCCTTCACAACCTCCAAGTCGCTTTTTCCCTCCCTCTTCTGCAAATGTTTCAGCACAACTGTAACAGGATGGGCATTAGGATCCTTCAACTCTTTCTCATCCTTCGACAGTTCTAGGGAGACGGGGACTATAGGTCTGTCGACCTCCAACCCCAATTCGCGCATCGAATCGACGAAAATCGCTTCGATAGCTCCCTGGTGCAAGGTTACTTCAAAGGGGTAGCGTGCGCTTGGTGCAGTAATGTCTGCTGCTCGGCCAGTTCGCTGATGAAGTGGTAAATGAGGAAGATTGTTGTAGTCTGCAAGAAGTTATACGTACCTCAATCCCCCCTTTCGGGCTGGGGTTGTAGAAAGCCTAAGGCACGATTTAGGAGAATTCTAGAAGGGGGATATGAACACAACCTACCGCCATGTGCATTTGATTTCCCTCGCGCAATAATCGTTCAGCGAGACCATAACTCTGTTCAAGAATCGAGTTAACCACGCGAAGATCTACGAAAGGAGTTACAACAACGCTTACCTGGAGAACTTCGATCGTTCGGGGTTGAATTCCATCTGCTTGGCCTGCTGCCACTTTCTTGGGCCTGAGGAATGTCAAATAGTCAGTTTCGCAATTCATTAAACCAGAGGGACGGTAGCAATAAGAAGCTCTGCGGTCATGGGACCCATCTCGATTCTCCAGAACGCTACACGAATGTTCTCGTTGTGTTCTGTGGATCAAAGAGAACCGAATGACGCAGGCTTCACATGGAAGGGGAGTGTATTGTGTACCTCCTCTAGTTGCATCTGAAGTGGGGGGACCTCAGAATCTACTCGGAAAGACGAGCACGTACCTTTGATCGATGATCCTCACATTAACCCCCGCTCTCTTCAGACCCTGTGCGCACATCAGCCCTGCAGGGCCTGCACCGATCACCAATACATCCACTTGAGACTCTTCGGTAGTCATGATTATAGGTTGTAAAGCAAAGTGTTGGTACGGATAGGGTATGTGTTGAGGTCGATCTCGTCAGGGGGTGAATATGGTTTCGAGTAAATGTCAGAGATATCGGGATACGTTCCCGCTCAAAGTAATCAGTAGAATCAGTAGAATGTAGGACAAATGTGCCACTGTTCGCCACAGGATACAAAAGCAAGACCTTTATATACGGCAGAGGGGGGGCACAGCACCCATGGCACGCCCCAGTTCCGATCCGAAAGTGAAGAATGGGTCATGTCCAACTGGATATCATATATGGCAAGAACGGTCAGGCGAGAGAGGCATGGCACTTAGCCTAGCGGGCCATCCCAAGATATCCGATACCGGTTTCTAGACCTGGTCACTGGACAAGCTTACAGCGGTGTGAGGTTTGACTCGGGTTATGGTACCCAACTCGAAGCTTCCGGTCTAAAAAGGCTTCAGAGTACCCTGGTGTATGAATACATCCCCCCGATACCCGCTTCTGTAATCATCCAGACCGTTCGTGCGTGTAATCTGCGACATCGAGAATAGGAAGTTTGCAATGGACAGGGATTGGAATTTTGGGCGGGGTTTGGTCAGGAGAACGCGGAGGTCTCTGATGGACGTGAAGGTGGATGCCTTTTATGGTAATCAGCTCCTGCCGCCACTACATCCGTCGGTCCCGTCCGACGTCGTTTTCTTTCGAACGCCATGTATGGTAGACCAGCCGACGCGTTCATCGATGTCCGATGGATGAATGCTCGATATACTTGACTTGCGTTTTCAAGATAGATTTCAGGACCATACCCAGGCTAACACGAACTCGACGGTCCTTTCCCCCCTCTTCCCCGCATCGGTATGCAAAATGTCACCCGAAGCGCGTTGTATTTACCACACTTGTGCCACGAACAGATGCGCAGACTATACTTTCAATTATCTCTGCGCTCGACACTCTATCCGACTATATACGGAACTTTTAGTGGCATAAGCCCGTCAAGCGCAACCCGAGGGTCTGAAACGTTCAATCATGAAGCTTCCTCATGACCAATCCGACCTACGCTATTGGGTAAGAGGAATATATTATATAGTCAGTCCCCCAGTGTGAGGTAACAGTAGTACTAGTGATACGCTCGTTATCACGGCAAGTTTCTTATGCCACCACCAATGTGCACCAACGACGACAATTGCAATGAGCAACATCCTTGCCAATACTCATCGCCAATACTGACATTTCTCTCCATATCATTCACCAGCTCACAACCAATGGACACTCACCTTTCGGACAACAATGTCGGACGTTGGTACGTACACTGGCACGAGCTTGATCGCCCCAATGCTTTTCCTTGCATGGATTTGCATAAAGTGCATGTTTTCATGACAATTGTTCTACGTATGCGTCGGGGGTTCTACGATCAGCATTAACCGATAAAGACGTCAAAAGCCTTCAACGGTCGTAAAACGCTCACTGGATCATCACTGGCACTGGGACGTTTGTCCGCTCCTGGTGAGTCCGAATTACAAGCTGCCAGGGAGTCAGATTGGGGATGGGGTACGCCTTTGCAGCACTTCCTCCTTGTCTCCAGCTCGGTCGCCTGTCTGAATAGGGGCGGAAACACTAGGTATGTAGGTATAAAGATACGAACTTACTCTCTCCTACCGTGACGTAGTTACGACGAGTACTATTCAAAACCGGGCTTACACAGACTGACCATCATCTTCCCTAGAGTCGCTGCCCGGGCGTTGGGACATTGTTCAGAGCAGGTCCTCAGGCTGATTATCAGTCAGGCATTGGGTATGTGTTCCCTCATGTCAGTACTTCTAACAACCCGGACGCAGGTCCATTGTCAATCATCGATGCTTGCCCAAAGTGATCTGCAGGCCGTGATTGACAGACGAGCGGGGGGTCGGGTTGCCTTGATATCGCTGTCGCTACACTTGAAGCTCGAAGCTTTGAGTGCTCATGCGAAGTCTCCTCCATAAGCCAATCCACTTCTTCCGGGGAAGCATCTTTCTGCATTGCGCACCTCCTGTTCCTCCTGTTATAAGCATACGGTATACATACTGATACGACGAGTAAGTCATACCATCTCTGTATCAACGTCGGCCTGGACATTTGTTTCGCCCGAACGCAAGATATATCCGGCGCATGGACGCTTCCGGTGTCAACGTACCTGATGGCCTTGCTCTGAAACAAGGGCGGACTGGGCGAGCCTCAGGCCTCATTACCACATCGCGGACGATTGATCCCCGTTATCGGTCGCTGCGCGTTTCAACCTAGAGTTACGGTCGTTTGGCCTCACCTCGACCTCTCCGTGTGCGACGCAAATAAATATCGTACAAGAACACGCAGGACACTCACCTCGGTGATAAGGATATAAACGATATTTAGTTGTGTACGCGAAGAGACGAATTCGATCCGAGTTTCTTGCCAACTCGACCGAATTGCATATCTGCCTGGAGGCTCCTTGACACGAGCCACGCATTGGAAGCAGGTCGAAAGCGATATTTGGGAGATGATCGAATGCTGGTGCTACCATCAAGGTATGGAGTCCGAACTCGGGCACGTTTAGAGGTACGAATCTTCAGTATACGTATTCGATTTCTTCTCTGCTCCTTAAGCTACAGGCCTCACTCACCTCTAACTTGTTTCGTTGGAGACTCGATGCATGGAGTGAGCATCTTATGAGTACCGGGCTTATAGACACCGAGCAGCATGGAAGGGTAGCTTATTGACAATGGAGTCCGGTGGAGAACTCGGTGGGATTGGGTATGAATGCATCGGTCGCGTGGGCAGGCCAAGACGTACTAATTTCTCTACGGAGATCTAAGTACATTACTTACCAGTTGAAACCAATGCGACCTACTGTACGGCCATCGTGTATACTGACCGTGTCGATGGGTACTGTTAGAGTTACGGAGCGACATGAATCGCGACGTTCGCGTCGGTGGCGTTGCGAAGAAAGCGGCTGCACACGAGGGCTGCAGATGCCCAGCCAGAGCCATGGTCGTGACCAGGCTGGACCCATGACTGGCCAAATGCGCTAAGGTTAGGGTTCATACTCCCACCGTCAGTCAGCGAGGTGTTGTCGCAAATATCTCCGAGCTCTGATGTGGCTTTCTGGCTTCCTTTCTCTCTGGTCCTCCAGCTCCTGCGCCGTGCTTGTCGAGCAGCTCGTCCCCCTGCTTACGACGGCCGCCTGCTTTGAGCATTGCTCATCGTATCTTGCCACGCGAGCTGTCGGCTGAAAGCGTTCAGTAGGGTCTGGATCTTCCGCGCTAGGGCCTTCCCAAAACAGTCGCACCAATTGCCAGTGCGCGCGGGGTAGCTTTACTGCGAGCAAGGCACTGGCAGGGCACCGACGGCTTCGCTTGCTTGTCGGCCCTCTCATCCTTCTCCTCGTCGTCATCCTCGTCGTCCTCACCGTCCTTGTCGTCGTCGTCCTCGACACACTCGGCACAAGTCAAATTAAGGTTTCCCCGGCCAAAGGTCAGACCTGATCCCCGTTTGGCAAGCCCTTGTTTCAAGCCTACAAAACCCAAGCAATGCCCTTCCGATCGCGAATTTCTCTGGCAAGTGGGACTGGCTCCTCAACGAGACACAACTCTAGCGGTAAGGAAGACGACTTTATGGATCCTGAAAAGCACATCGGCATCAGACTGGGCACACCCACCCCTCTGACGCCAGGTGCCCTCAAACATTCAGCCCACGCCAACATGGACTCTATACTCCCCGAGCCCGTCCAGTCTCGGTCCTCCTCCTCTGGACAACGCGGCCCAAAGTCCAAGAAGAAGAATGCGCGGATTAGTGGGGGGTTGCGGGTGCATTGGGATAGGCTTCGGAGGAGGATAGGAACCGGGACAGCCCCCTCCACTTCCTCGGCTATTGACGAGAGTATTGGTGAGAGCTCTGGGTTCAGAACTCGCATGGGAACCGCGGTGATGAACGAGGACGCGGACGAGGTCGTTGACGAAGTCGTGGTCGATCGAGAGTGGTCCGATGAGATCAAGAGCTCTAGCGTCACTCATTCTGAACATGGTGCTTCCCCCGAGAAGACGGGGAGCAACCATATGGGAGGGACCAATACGGATAGGGATAGTTTCGCCATCCACAACGCGGAGGGATTCTGGGGGTCGTGTACACCGTTGATTCATCTTCGGTGGAGACTTTGGCCTCTCGTGTATGGGTTCTTCGCTACGCGGTTCGTGGACGAAAAGTCAGAGTCGCATTACAGGAAGGAGAATTGGTTCCTTCGAAAAGTATGTTTCCCCCCAATTATTCAATATTGTTATTCACAACGTTCATCACCACCTAGAGCCTGGCGATGTGGTCCACCGCCTTCTTCGTCGCGAATTGGGCGCTGGGTATTGGCTTCATCCCCAAACCCGTTATTCTCCCAGATCAGATCTTCTACTACGCTATAGCCCCGTCCCTCACATTCCCTATCGTGCCCATGGTCCTCTTAGACTGGCCGAGGGACAAGTCGACAATCTATCAGATCTTCCTGGCGTGCTCGACATGGCAATGGGGGTTGTATCAACTCATCTTCATGTGAGTTTCTCGTTTTCGTTCTCACTATTGTCTCTTCCTCGGGAAAAGGAAAGGGAAAAGCTCCAGGAACCAGGATAGTTTGGGCGTGTTCGATGCGGAACGTCAAAAAATATTGCATGATTGCTGACACGCCGTTTCGCTTGTCTGACAGATATGGATGCGGGAGGTACGGCGGCGTCTCGCATTGGGATTGCGGATCCAAAGACTTTCTTCTGTTATTCTTGTAAGTCCTTTCTCTCAGACTTGTCATGAGTTACCTGGAGATGTAACGTATACTTACGATATTATTTTTGCGTTCTTACTACCTAGTTATACGTCGGCGCTACAAACTATCGCTATCTTCGGATTGAAGCTTCATAGGTTCCCTGCCATGGTAGGGGCGATAATATGGCTTGTCTTGTGAGTCTTCGCTCTTCTTCATCTCTCTGTGTCTTCGAGGATTCAATTATGAGGAGGAAGGTAAGAGAAGTGACTATATGCGCGACTATAACTCCCGCAAAGCTGAAATACTTGCATGAAATGCACGATGTCTTGTTTGCCCTCCTTACCTCCCTGTTCTCTCCCCATCCCTGCTTCCCTTCCTCCAATTACCGAACCTCAATAACCCCGTGATCTCCTGTCATGTTTGCTCTCATACTCACATCCCTGCCCAACAGAGCGTGTGTCTTCATCGTGCCGAATCGGACTGGATGGGTACGAAGTGAGTGTCTCTCCTTCTTCTTATTTCATTTTCTGTCTATTCTTGTTTGAAAGGATGGCACGTCTGTCACCGAGTTTCCTCCCTCATTTTGAGACTCCGGAGATAATGAGAAGGTTGCTGATGCTGATGATTGTTTGATTTCAGACGTGATCAACTTTGTATTCTTCCAAGGATTCCTGCTATACGTGCACTATATGCGTGAAAGCGTGAGTGGCACCATTCCTTTGACTTGCACATGTTATAGCGCATATACTCATACTCACGTTTTGGGGGATGATAAGGCCGAGCGAAGGTTATACACCCTCCGAGACCAACTCAAAGTCCAGTTCCGTGCGACACAGAAGGCGCAAGTCAATGAGAGGAAAGCGGCTGATTCGAAGAGACGGTTGACTTCCTATGTATTCCATGAAGTCCGAGTCCCGCTAAACACTGCTCGTACGTCCCTTCTCCCTCTCCTCCCTCTCTTCAACATGGGATAACCATTTTACTGACTGTATGCGCTCCGTTCTCGATGTGAATGAATACAGTGCTCGCTGTGCAGAATATGGAAGCATCCGGTACGGTCGCCAAGGAACAGGAAATTGAGTTCAAGGCGTTGGAAGGAAGCTTGAGTATGATGTCAAAAGGTACGTCTCTCCTTCTCATGCCTTGTGCGCTCGTATTACATTCATGAGATATTGGACTGACGTCTGTTTGTTTGGATAGTTCTGAATGACGTACTTGACTTGTGAGTTTATCGTTTATCGTCTATTTTCTGTCGTCTATCGTTGTCGATCTTGCTGGTCTTCCTCCGCACGTGTGACTCAACGCGTGCGTTTGACTTGCGCGTTGGGAAGGCCTGACGGTTTCGTGGATTTTGTCGTGGTTAGGGACTTCACTGACACGTGACCCTTCTCGTCCCACAGCAATCGGATGGATAGTGGTCGATTCGAGAGCGTGCTCAAGGTACGTGTTCATCTTATCGACCATATGCGCAAGAATGTCATAGTGAGACTCCTCGCAGCCATACTCGTTCCATCAGGTCATGCGATCCCTATTCGTACCACTCCAACTCGCGACGAACGCAAGAGGGCTTTCGTTCGTGACTGACTTGGACCCGAAGATCGATCAGGTACGCCTACACATACTTCCACGAAGAGAGAGATTGCTAAGTCCCGCGTTGTGGTTCAGGTGGCTCGAGTAGCCCTATATGAAGCTTTGGGACATAGTAAGGAGAACATCGCCAAACGTCTGGCCGAGAACGCAGAAGAAGATGGGATTGTTGTGGGCGATGAGACGCGGTTGAGGCAGGTCATCACCAACCTTGCTAGGTACCGCTTCCCCTTTCCCTCCTTAAACAAATGCATAACTAATGAGAATTGGTATTGTAGCAACGCGTGTAAGTTCACGCCTACGGGAGGTAGACTTGAGATAAAGACGCGGCTGGTTTTACCGCATATACCCGGATCTGAGGATACCGAGAACGGATATATGGAAACTGAGGGTTGTGAGCAGTTACCGAAGGACGTTGATGATCTGCCTGTCTCGTCTGCAGCTGCTTCTCCGTCCTCTCCTTCTTCCCCTTCTACTGAGGATCACCCTGATGGTAAAGGTACGCTTCTCCTTCGTTGCTTGGTGATCGTTCTGGTTAGGTGCTGATGAATCTGCGCATATCACAGCTACAGCTCCGAATGGGAATACCATTCCTTTGTCCACCTTCCTTTTGAACCAGCATAACGCACGGCATACGAAGCCTGCGCCTCTTGAGTGGATCGTGGTCAGGATCGAGGTGACAGATACCGGGTGTGGGATTCGGCCGAAGGACATGATCCAGAGTAAACTCTTCTGTACGTTCTCTCTTGCATTCTCCATCACTGAAACCGAGTAGACTAACACGTTCGTTACGATATAGCTGCATTCAACCAAACGGAACAAGGACGACAACAGGGTGGGAAAGGCACGGGATTGGGGCTTGCACTTGTTCGACAGATCGTGAAGCTTAGTGGTGGAAGGTTGGGTGTAAAGTCCAAGGTGAACGAAGGGTCTACGTTCTGGGTTGAGCTTCCGCTTGGTGTCGGGAGTAAAGCTGTACCTGGGTTATTGTCCGGCGGGACTCTCGAGGGACCGGAATGGGCGCTTTCGAAGAGGGAGGGAGTTGATAGAAGGATGAATGGGTTGAGGGATGTTCAGTTTGAGAATAGGGGCACTCATGGGCGCGGAGGGAGTGGACAAGGAGGGTCTGGTGGACAGACGACTAGGCATGGGGCGTCACCTTCCAACGATGATCATTCTCCGGGGAGAAACTCGTCGGCGTTGCATAGTCTCATGGAGCAAGGTACGTTTGGTCACCCACCTCTTATATGCGCATATAGTTGATGATATCCTCTGCTTATGCTTAGGTGGTCTTGTGGAGATCTCGACAAGACGTGGCGAATCGTCCGTACCGACACGGACGATAGGTGACCCATCGACGGGTACAGACGCTGTCATCGCCCCATCTAAATCATCACCTTCTCCCTCACTAGCAGAACGTCGAATGCCGGTATTGGAAGATTCTTCCGAAACTGTCAAGCCTCCTCAACATCTCCAACTACCGAAGCCTCAACGATTTTCCCTCGATGATCCTGTACCGGACGTCTCACCAGGGTCGACGAATACAGGAAGTGCGCTATCACAAGCGGCAGCGGCGTCCTCGCATTCTTCCTCTGCGTTCGATCCGGGGCTTCGCGTGTTGGTTGTGGACGATGACCCGTTAACGCGGAAATTGATGTCGAGGATGCTCACCCGGTTAGGGTGTAAAGTCTACACTGCTGAAAATGGCGAGATTGCGTTAGAGATGATCCTTGGAACTGGGTCCCGGCCCACACCGTCATCCGAGGATACGGGAAGTGGTGGGTTGACGTTGGAAGGGGAGCCAGAGGAGTACAAATTCGCTGTGGTCTTCTTGGATAACCAGATGCCGGTGCTCTCGGGGTTGGAAGCTGTCGGGAAGTTGAGATCGATGGGAAGGAGGGATTTCGTCGTTGGTGTTACTGGTAGGTTCCTGTCTTGTGCTCATCTGGGAAGTAGTGGCGGGGCTCACGTGATTTTCGTGCAGGAAACGCGTTACTGACAGATCAACAAGAATACCTGGAAGCGGGTGTTGATCATGTTTTGACGAAACCCGTGTATGAGAAGAGCTTGAAGACCATGCTCTCTCTCGCTGATGAACGACGGAAACGAGGGACCCCTGCCTCCGAACGAGGTGCTCCTTCGTTACCACCTCAATCTCCTATATCTCCCACCTCGCTATAGTTCGCATTTCTTCTCTCATCTTTTGTCTATTCCTTGATTGTGTGGGTGTTTATAGATACCGTATGACCTCGACTTTCATCCTCTATTTGAAGGTTGCTTTTATGATGTAACGTTCATTGCTATGTGATTCCGATTTGTTCTGTCTGTGCATTGTTTTTATCTCGATTTCGATTTCTTTGGTCATGGTGTATCACAATCCTCTTTTTCTTTCATGGGTCACTTCATGCTCTCGGACGGTACTTCTCATGCATTTTTTCTAGTAGTAACATTATATAAACACTTATCGTATAATCTGCATTGACACATGTACTCTCACAATCATCAAGTTTGCATGACTTCGGATCCCCAATACACGCGTTTTGGCCATTGAGCCCCACTTTTGAGATCTCCCTCGGGGTCATGAGACCACCGTGACTATCGTGGAAGCCTTCCTCGCCTTCATCGAGTGTTGCTCGTGCTTTTTGACGTCGTTCGTGGGTTCTCGAAGGTGAGATTGGAGTAGCGGACATGGACGTCCGAGGCTGATACCGTAGTCAATATACTAGCTATAGTTACACGATTGCGGGACACAACAAGCTGCGGTACCGGCAATAGAAATCCTCTATGGGGTTAACATTTTTACACCACGGCAGGAGTTTCTCCTACGATATGGATATCTTTGGGGTACTGCGCACATGCGATTCCCATTGAGTAACCAGCAGTCGCACGAGTTGGAAGAGCTGTACACGTACCTTCATATCGTCCGCTTGAGATACGTCCATCTGTCTCGATCTATAAATGGTGGATGCCGGTCTTGGGAATGAACGCGTCAAGACGGGTTCCGCTGTGATGTATGTGGAAAACTCGTCAGTCGGTTCGGTGGTAGAGGACCCGGGGTGGCTTGCGAGTCGAAGGATGTGTCTCCCATTTAAGCTAATTTGGGGTATCTTTAGTACAGCCTGGGTAACAGCGGAAGTAAGTATGTGTACATACGATCCTAAGAAAGCATTTGCGTATACTATAAATATCGCAGCTCGTCAGGCAAGGGTTGTATTTAGATGAGAAATGAGAACGGTACTCACGCCGACTGACTATTGTGAATAACCCCGCGAAGAGAAGATTATTGTGGAGGGCGATGAACTGAGAACCATGTCAGGTATTTGAATATATTGGGCGGCAGGTTTGAGAGTTACTGACGGTTATTGCGATGCCGAGGGATACTGCCCTGAAATCGTGGCATAAATATGATACATAGAGTCACCGGAGATAACGAACTTTATCTTACATTGTCAAGGCACCGGTATTCATCACGTACTGTATAATCCATTGTAGAGCACCATCCGTCCTGTAAGGATAGGAATCAAATATTGATTTTGGCAGGCACAGCTCGACTGACGAATTGATACGAACTTTGCGATGCCCGTCTTACTACGCTGCAGATAGTATATGAGGCTTCCAGCAATCAAAGCATCTGCCGTGGACTGAATGTAGTTGGCGGCATCGATAGTAGCCTGTATTGATACGTGATCAGTGCATTCAGACGGGGGATCCGGGTCGGAAGATAGAACGCTACCTTGGGCGCGAATGATACTGTGAAAGCTGAGAAACGTCCAAGGATGAAACTTGCCCCAGCGCGAACGGTGTCAAAGTTAAGTCGTGCTGCGAGGACTACAATTTATAACTGTCGTCGACTCACAGAAAAGCGACCGTGGCTGTCAATTATCGTCTCGCATCAGTGAACATCCCTTCTGACCTTGAGATGGGTTGAACCTACTCATGCCTAGACCTTGAAATCGTACGTTGAATGCTTCAGCAGTACAGGGATATTATGAAGGTGCAGTACTGACCAATTCGTATAACCAACAACGCTGCCTGAGCATTGATGTCAATTTCAGGGAAGCAAGCTCAGAGCTACTAAACACTCACGATAGGAGCAACTAGCCAAGTATTCCGTCTGCTTACTATGCCCGGTTTCATGGCGCTGATCAGATTAGGTTTGTATTCACAGTAAGAAGACCGTACTTAACCAGAGACGACGGAGGTATTGGCTGCGCCTCTCTCAGCAAATACGGCAAGATGCCAAAAGTACTCACATACCTTTGCACCATGACGGCGATCGCGACCTGGGGGAAAAATGGATGTGATTCAATCCTTCACTGAAGCTGTATTATTCGGCCGCGACTTACCTCTAGAATCAGGGAAACCTACAAATTTCGGGTTAATTCTTGCTAGAAGATGTGAAGGTATCCAGGCTGATCGTACCGTCGCACTTCTACATGGACGCTCAGAGATTGCTTGATTTGTCTCAACGAGCGACGACAGATGCTTACCCTGGTATGACATCCACGATATCGAGTTCTCCGAAGCCAAGAATCATCATATGATACAACCAATGCATTACGCATATAGTATACGCAGTCTCGAGGCCACTATCCCATGTGAGGTCCAGTCGTAATAGAAGAGCTCATGCTGATAGAGGATTTACCACAAGATCATGACAGATGTTCTGAGCCATCTGGGATCCTCGCGGAACTTGATCATATAACTATACGTTTGGGCCACCACCAGCCCGTAAAGTCTGGATAGGAGAGGTCAATAAAGAACAGAGTGAGGATGAACAAAGAAACAAACGGACATGAAACTGACAAAAATCGAGATGACACATCCCCCCAAGAGGCCTTGCGCGGTATGGGTGGTTGCCTCAGGCATAAAGGGAGAGCTTCCTGAGCCCGTGGCGTTTTGGAAGAAATGACCTGATGAGATTCGGTTTATATGGCGAACTAACCGCCAAGAGGGCCGCAACGGTCGAAACGTCGGAGATCATTCAAGTTCAAATGCAAATGTACTCCGGCTTACCCGAGCAAGCTGGGATATCGGTCACGGCTGCAGCAGCACTGCAGTATTACGTGCATGACCACTCTTTGCGGACTCCATGACGGTGCACGACGGCTTGGTTTCCTTTGTGGCATGTGAATCAGTGGGAACCTTGATGCAGTTGACAGTCGACAAGTAGTTGTTGCCATCTATCATCATAGAATATGGCAGTTTGCGCTCCTACATACTATGCTTGCATTCTTGAATTGCAGATAGATCCGACAATATGTCGATCTTCACTTGTCTCCCGCGATGACATGATGAGGCAGCGTATCTGGTTTCACATACAGTGCCTTGCACCAAGGCTCGGCGCCTGTCTGTAGATGCCAATTTTGGTCTGGAGGGCTGCGGGTTGAAATTTTGGAGAGAAAGTGGGGGAAAGCTGCATAAATCTGCATTTCCGAGTTTCCCGAAAGTCACGTGATATTCTACTTTCGGGATGATGAAATCGAATATGTATTGTAAAGCTATATTGTACAGCTATGTACATGGATGACTCTCCCAAGCAAGAAAACACACAAAGCAATGGCTCAAGTTTGTTGGGGTTGTAACCGTGCTCCACCGACAATAACTTCAGCACAGGGCTCACTCCACGACAGGTTGAGTTCGTGGTGAAGAAATACAAATCACACCGCCGGATTCCTAATATGTCCGCAATCATGAAGAAAAGTCCGGTCCCGTTCTAACTTCTGAGAGATATGCACGTTTTAGGCAGGTATATCTTACATAATATAATTTGTAATCTTATGTAAGCGCCTATATTTGGTAAATTCTACTTTTCGACCCATCAAAATTTTGAAACTCTTCGGAGACGAAGACGAAGGAGACAGCCTTACTCCCTGACATAAAAATGGTTGATTCGTGGTATTTCGGTCTTTGCCTGTGAGGGTGAGTGAGTGCTATAAAATATTTCCATGGGCGCGCTCTCAGAGGTCGGTTCTTGGCGTCAAGCACTGTACCAACCCATCTCAGACCATCGGCAAAATTGATCAAGCTCGCGGATGGGTTCGTGCCTGTTCGTGCCCGCGGACGATGGACATGTCGGTACGATACGACAGGGCTTGCAAGTACTCACTACATACTACTAGTAGTCGTCAGGCTTTGCAGTTCGATATGAGCATGACATTGCGCTTACAGCATGCTGCTACTGAGGAACTTCAATGATGGGTAAATGACAGGGGCACTTACGGAGATGTTGTGTTGGTGTGTACTTGCTGGAAATATGCTGCGCCGTTCGCTGACGACGCTTAGAAATTCGATATATAGTCTTTACAGGTGAGTTAGAGTCTTAGAGAGTTTCCTTTTGACCTCGTCCACTGAAATTCGTGAGGGCCACGACTCGCGTTGAAACGACCGTGGGAAGCTCAAATTCTCAAATATTTGTAGGTCGACAGCAGTCGCATCCACTGACAATTATACCTTCTGGTTCTTGTTCTTGCTATCACCGAAGAACTCTTCATGAACAAATGTAAAGTAGTGAGCATGTATCGACAGTTGAAGGAATCGCAAGGGGACTTCCCATCGTGACTCAGGTACGAGAAAGTACAACCACGACACCTTCAACGACTCTCAACCTCTCACTAGATTGCTAGAAGTATCATGATGCAGCAAGATAAACCTGATTCTCAATGGTGAAGATAGTTCTGCGTATGCCACTGCGTCGACCTAGGTGTTAACCTCCGGTACCGAATCTATCCTACTTCCCGCAGCTCTGTCAGTGCATGAGCACACGTCACAATCCGTGGCCGACCGTCGAAACTGTACTCTACACATCGCTCTAGAGGCTTGATGTACGAGACATCTGGTGCCCTTTCTTAGCTTACAAAGTGATAGCGGCTTATGGAAACCAAACAAACAAATCGCGTATACTGCTCAGCTGACCCTGAACACTGTTTTGAATAACAGCTGACGCGTCACGTCCCCGCATTTTCATACCTGCAACTCGGTAAACTTTGCGGTTCAAATGAATCCGCGCAGATAACTCCATGGGCAGCGCTAGGGGGTGCCTTGATCAGTGGTCGGGCAACCGCTAGAAGCTTCACATGAGAAGCCCTCGCCAACCTTGTCTGCATTCTCGGGCACCCGTGTATCGCTCTGTCCCCGAAACAGCACACTCTCACACGCACATCCCCTCTCGATTTAGGGTGGTATGTACTCTCTTCCCCCTCACCGTCCCTCTCACCTCGTCTATCTTTGCCTCGTTTGTGATCCGGATAAGCGCAGTGAGGTTTCAAACCCGAGTACTCACACATACCCATGGATGTTATTTGCGCCCGCTATAAAATGCACCTCAGCTCCATTTGGGGTGCCTGTCTTCCCTTGACATCCCCCTCCCTCCGCAGCAGCTCATTGGAGGAGACACGCCCAAGACTGTCGCCAAGCCTTCTCCATTCAATCTCCAGCAATACGAATCTTGACGAAGCCACGCCGCATTCACTGAACGACGTACTCCTTCGAGAATTATGGCTTCCACTGCGATCAGCGAGAAGGATGCGCGAGTAAAGACTCCTTCAACCAACTCCTCTTCCGACCGAGCGAGTATTGAGAAGAAAGCCGAGACTGAGCGCATCGAAACAGTAGAGGTCTTGGACTTTGGTGGCGACACAACTCTACCGCCTCCTCCGAAACTCACGCCCGAGCAGGAGAAGAAATTATGGCGGAAGGTTGACTTACGACTCATGCCGATCTTGACTTTGATGTATTTGTTCTCTTTCCTTGATCGAGGTATGTTGGCCGCGCTGGTTCTGATTTGCTCAGTGTCTCAATTCTTCCTTAGGAAATATCGGTGAGCATCATGCGGGTCGAGTCTGTTATTCCGCGGTCTAAATGTCGATAAAGGAAACGCCAAACTGCAGGGTCTAACGACGCAATTGAACCTCACTGGTAATAAGTACAACATTGCTCTGGTATGTCACTTAGGGCTGATTTAGCGAGCTCAAACTAATTGAGGTTTTTCAGACAATGTACTTCATCGTACGTATTGTGAGAGAATACACGCAGGTGTTGAAACTGAGATTCTGTTAAAGCCTTACTGTCTATTCGAATGCCCGGCCAAGTGAGTATCATCGTTGCTCGCATCAGAATGACGTAGGATGTTCTCTGACATTGATTGCAGTCTTGTATTGAAGAAGTTCAGGCCGTCAAGGTTTGTTCCCTAGCAATCTTCCGGTAATGCAGTACTAATTGCGACAAACGAAAAAGATGGCTTCCTGGAATCACGGTAGGTCGACTGTTTTGACTTTACAACATCCTCAAGTGACTTAACCTGAACTTTCGTGCTGCTCAGATCGCCTGGGGTATCATCATGTTAGTATGGCGACTTTCTCATGATTGAATAGTTCATTAACTTTCGCTTCTCTCAGGACGCTTATGGGCTTGGTAAAGAAGTACGTATCCAGGTGCTGCTATGTACGGCATAGGTCTCACGTCACTTCAGCTACCCACAGCTCGTTGGGACTCGTGTCGTTCTGGGGGTAACGGAAGCAGGTTTGTTCCCAGGTGTCGTCTACTAGTAAGCTCGATTAATATCTGCTGGATCTCGTTGAATGAGTCTGATGTTCGATCCTAGTTTAACATTGTGGTACCCGAGACACATGCTTCAATACCGCGTCGGTATCTTCTACGGTGGAGCTACAGTGGCTGGTTTGTGAAATGTCTGTACAATATTGCGCGCAGAATGAACTCAAATGATCCATGCTCATAGGCGCATTCTCTGGTCTGTTGGCATTCGCAATATCTTTCATGAGCGGTACAGCAGGAATGTTGGGCTGGTCATGGATCTTCGTACGTTTTGTTAGATTTTGCAATCATCTGGATTACTGTATCTGATGTCCCTTTCAGATCATTGAGGGAATTGCCACCGTCGCAGTCGGTATCCTCTCAATCTTCGGTACGGGCTATCAACCGAATTTCGCATTGCAGTGAAGCTGACATCATGACAGTTCTGGTCGATTTTCCATCTACCGCCGGCTTCTTGACTCCTGAAGAGCGGGCCTTCATCGTCTGGAGGAAAAGTACGTCATTACATCCTCGGTACGAAGTGGATCAGTTTTGAATTCAATCATTCACAGAGTACGATAACTCATCCGTCGGCGAAGAAGAGCACTTCGCTATGAGGCACCTATGGTCTTCTTTCCTCGACTGGCAAACATGGCTCCACATCCTGATCTACATGTCCATCATCGGACCCTGTACGTTATTGACATATATATACCTTTCCCACTGACACTTCACACTGACTGACATTTGACAGTATACGGAATCTCCCTGTTTTTGCCGTAAGCTTTCCGTCCGTCGTATGAGAAGCTCCACCACCTAACCGCACATCAGTTCAATCATCAATGGCTTCGGGTTCAATACCACAATCAGTCAACTCCTCACGGTTCCGCCATACGTCTGCGCAAGTAAGTTTCACTCTGGGAACGTTACCGCTTCCGTACCTGACTGCCAACTCTCCTCATCAGCTATCGTTCTCCTGATCTTCGCGGTCTGGTCTGACAAAATTCAGAAGCGTTCTCCATTCATTCTCGCAGGTCTTGTCTTGTGTCTTATTGGCTTCTCGATCAACATCAGTGACGCGCCCATCGGAGTGAAGTACTTTGGCACTTTCTTCTGCGTCAGTGGAAGCTACGCAGCATTCCCTGGTGTAATTGCATGGTGAGTCAAATGCAGATGTCCTCACTCGTCCCCAAACCAACCTGCGATTCTTCAGGCTTGGAAATAACGTGGCTGGTCAATACAAGCGTGGTGTCAGTATGGCATTACACATTGGCATTGGAAACTTTTCCGGTGCTATTGCTTCAAATATCTACCGAACCCAAGATGCACCGCGATACCTGATTGGTCGTAAGTCGCTCCGCCTTATTGCAAATGCTGCCTCTCTCACAACAGTCCCGTGCAGACGGTGTCGAGCTGATGTTCGTCGGTATTGGCTTCATTTCTTTGCCCATTGCAGTCATGTTGTACATGCGCATCAACGCCGCGCGAGACGTCAAACAGAAGGAGATGGAGGAGCAGGGCATCAAGTACAGTGCGGAAGAACTGAGGCGGATGGGAGATCGTGCTCCCGACTTCAGATACACTTTGTAAAGCAACCTAAAGGTCAGAATATACACTGTAGCTATAGAGTTTTGTACTGTACACGTTCTCTGAAGTGCATGCTTCACATTGGGTAAATCTCGTGAATATGTGGACACGACGATTCTCACGTAAAGGTATATGACGCGATCACGTTTTGCGCGTTTCCACCACTCCTATCAGGTTACAATTCTACGCTGAGCATTCAATTCTAGGTGCCGCATTCCTTACCCACGAGCGTGTAGTACTACGGTACTACGTGATGAGGGGGGCCATTACAATCTTTAGCTCATTGTAATGTTCTCTCGAACTCGGAGTGTCGAGTTCGAATCATGATTCAGGTGCGTTCAAGTTACAATCAGCCTCTGCAACGCTGATACCCTCCAGTGATATGCAAACAAAGGTGAGGGCCGCTTTGCTTCGTAGAAGGACTCTCAACGAACACATCAGATGTCACTGTCAGTATGAAATCGCAGCCGCAGTGAGCACGCTGCGCATTCGGATGATTCGGATATCCGAGGCCGTCATACGAATCTCGTCATGTCTCTGGACATCTTACTAAAACCTTGGACGTCCATCTCTGCGCGGTTTTCAGTTCTCTCCCAATACGCTTCTCAGTTGCTTGTTCGAAAGGTCCTTCTGGGATTTCAACTGAAGGTTGTGAGAATGACTTCTCGCGTATCCCGGACGAAGGCTGCTCTCTCACTCTCTGTGGCAGCAGTACTTTCCTTCGCATCGCTTACCCAAGCCATCCCAGCCTCAGGCGTACGCACTCAGCGCGATACCGATGCAATTGACAATAGTACGACACCTCTGACGCAGAGTCAAATTGACTCGTTCACCCCTTATACTTGGTATGCTGCCGCTGTGGGCTGTAATCCTAACGCAACTTTGACTTGGACGTGTGGTCCTCGATGCGATGCCAACCCGGACTTCCAGCCTGTAGCAACTGGCGGAGATGGCATCGTGACACAGTTCTGTGAGCGTCCTCCCGTTTTCTTTTTGCGATTGTATTCAGTGTTCACGGTCTTTAGGGTTCGTTGGATTTGACCCGAAGTTGAATACTGTTGTTGTGTCACACCAGGCAACAGACCCTAGTAAAGTGTAAATTTTGTCTCTCATCCGGCCCTGAGCTCTATAGTATCCCAAGCTGATCAAGCCTGTTGTACAGTATTCCCGTTCTGACGGACCTTGATTTTATTCCTGTCCCCGTTGATCCCTCGCTATTCCCCGGATTGCCTAACGACATACTAGTGCACATGGGCTTCGCTGGTACTCAGGGGAGGTTAGTATGGGGTCACTGGTTTGCACACTTTGCTGACATTTCGACAGATCCGCCCCCGGCGTCCTGGAAGCTGTTGAGACTGCGTTAACGAAGTTCGGTACTACACACGTTACCATTGTCGGGGCTTCACTAGGTAAATCACCTTTCGGAATGTACACAATGATTGCACACTAAGGTGTGTACAGGTGCTGCCATTGCTCTTCTCGACTCGGTATACCTCCCGTTGCACCTGCCTAATAGTACCACATTCTCGACAATTGTCTATGGCCTACCTCGAGTAAATGGCATTGTTTCTTTCATAATGTTAGCGACCTCACTCTTTTCGACGTTGACAGGTAGGAAACCAAGCCTTCGCAGACTATGTTGACGCGCATGCAACGTCGTTAACCCACATCAACAACAAGAAGGATCCCGTGCCAACGCTTCCTCCTGATTTTCTGGGCTTCCGCCATCCTTCCGGCGAGGTTCACATCGAGGAGGATGGCTCTTGGATTGCCTGCGCTGGTTAGTGTTTCATTGCACCATTAGTAGTACAGAAGTCACTCTTTTATTTATTGAGTCAATATTATCAGGTCAAGAGAATCCAAGCCCGCTGTGCGAGAAAGGACTTGTTCCGTCATACTTCGCTGGAAACAACTCGGACCATGAAGGACCATACGGAGGTGTTCTACTGGACGCGTGTGATGCATAGTTCATCGGTGATAATGGTGTCTTCGTGTTGCCGACGTGGGTGGGCACCCGGCAAAGGAGAGGGGGTTAGAGGTACGTTGAACGTGGACGGATCATAAATCAACCCAACCATTTGAATATGGACTATGTAGTATCTCGTATCTATACTTTACACTTCATCTTCAAGTGTCTGCCCCCCCCCCCCCCAAGAAGTCGGACGTTATTGATTCCGATGCACAACCATGATACTATTGACTTTGATTGAACAGAATGGTGAGATTCGTCACGGCCGCCTGTAATTCATAGGCGTAAAGGGGATTCTTGTATGCAGAGCACTCTGTCATCAACAAGAAGTGCCTCCAATTCATGCCCACCGAAGCTGTCAATGGCGGAATATGCTGATCAGCTCTGCCAATGCGCATATACCTACCTCATTCTCGAGCCTTGTATAGGATACTCCAACATAGGGTAATCTGCAGTGAACACAACCTACAATTGCCACCAATCCAGAGTAATATGTCAAGAGAAAAAACAGGGAAGAACCACCAATCCATCTGCCCAGCCCAGGTGAAAGTCAACAGACCCCACACTGCAAGCGAAAGGCAAAAAGAGAGGGGATCCCCCGACGACACAAGCCGGTACTGCAGTAGCAAGGTCATCGCGCCTTCGAGTTGCAAGCAGAGCTCGAAGGACAGGGGCGGCAAAAATTAGATAACCAAATAATGAGGGCGGTGCCCTCATAATAGTGGTTTAACTATTAAGAACAGATACTACACTTGATCTAAGCCAAAAGGCCAGAGTGGTAAGGAAACATGAATGTCGGGCGGCGGGTTATATAGCGTCGGGAAGTGCGCACGGACCAGGCAGGTGCGACGCGTAGGTTTTTGGAGAGGATCTAATCTAATCTGAGCGATTGGCTCTGAAATTTACCGCGGAAGCTCTCAAGACTTGCCGAAGCAATTCACCAGCTTGCAAGTGAACGACCACTTTAGAGTCCTTCACTTGTCCCCTTTCCGTCTTTCCTCTCCGTGTTGTATCAGGCATCCGTGGCTGGCACAATGTCTGATACTTCCGTGCAACCCGTAGCGTCGTCCTCGAAAAGCGGCTGGCTTCCCGACAAATCATGGCAACACTTCGTTGCTGGCGGGTGAGTGATGAGTGGACTTATGCCGCGGGTATATTGTCGAGCTGATGGAATGCTCTTTATGTTGTAAAGTCTAGGAGGAATGTGTGCTGCTGTTGTAACGAGTCCGTTTGACGTTGTGAAAACACGTCTGCAGTCTGATCTATTCAGGGAGAAGCATGCCGCTGTAGATATCGCAGGGAACGGGTCCGTAGTGATTCGTCAGCGGCCGAACAATATTCTATACCACTTTGTAGAGACCGGGCACATACTCAGGTGCGTAACCTTCAACACATATGCGTTCTTACCATGTTGACTTCGAAGTAGGGACATATATCGGGAAGAATCTCCGCGAGCACTATTCAAAGGTCTTGGCCCTACCCTAGTTGGCGTCGTACCTGCACGGTCGATAAACTTCTTTGCGTACGGAAACGGCAAACAGGTTATTGCGAATGAATTTAATGATGGACGGGAAGACACCTGGGTGCACGTTGCAGCTGCGGTATTCGCTGGTATCATGACAGGTACAGTAACGAATCCAATATGGGTAGTCAAGACACGGTTACAGCTGGAGAAGGAGGGTCCGGCTGTGAAGGAAAAGAAGGCGCTGGGACAATCGTGGACTACCATCAAGCAGATTATGAGGGAAGAGGGCGTGAGGGGATTCTATAAAGGCTTGAGTGCGAGTTACTTGGGTGTGACGGAGACGACAATCCAGTGGACGCTGTACGAGAAGTTGAAGAAGTTGACGCAGAATACGGAGGGGAAGGGTGGTGTGATGGAGTGGGTAGGTATGGTTGGGAGTGCGGGAATGTCTAAGTGTGTGGCGAGTTTAATCACATACCCTCACGAGGTACGTTCACTTGCAATCTTGCGTCCTGCTGCCGTTTCCTGACTCTAGCATAGGTTCTCCGAACACGGCTGCGACAACCACTGGTCAACGGCAAGGTCAAATATACCGGTCTGATCCACACTCTAAGACTCGTTATCCACGAAGAGGGTGCTGCAGCCCTCTACGGTGGACTGAGCGCACATTTAATGCGTGTCATTCCTAACGCTGCCGTTATGTTCCTCATATACGAGGCCGTTCTCCGGCTATGATCTTCAAATGGTTTATCGGACGTTTATCTATGGGTTTCGCTCGCTATCTTCGTCATCACTCACATTGCACCTTCTGTATGTTTCGTATAATACCTCGTCGTTACACCCCCATTCATAGATATAATTGTCGTCAACCACCACTTCATGTCAGTGAAAGTATTTGTATGCTCGATGTCTAATATCATACCAATAGCGGAATATGTACATGACTGCCTTGATCGGTTCCGAAATATCTACAGGTTCGATGCTCCTTTGTCTCGATCCACAGTCGGTCCACTGGCAGACTTTACAAAAGATATTACACTACTTATCGCACTTTCTCTATGTCTACAATCCAAGAGTTGAATCTCAGGTCCCAGTCCGTCCAGTTAGTGAAGCTTCATCAGTATGACGTTTCCGCCTCAAGCCCAAAAATCCGTCCAAACCTCCATCTTCCTATACACACATGGTTTTGTCCCCCTGATCACGTCCTGCCCTTGAACCAACCTCAACTCCCTCCCCCTCATCCTGCTAATCTTCCTCGCAGGTTCCTTCGCATCGAGTTCTTCGTCCGTAGGCAACCTCTCGTCTTCAGGTAGGTTCATGGCGTATTCATGTGTTAGACTTAGTATTGCATGTGTTTTGGAGAGTGCATGCGAGGCTGCGATCGAAAGCGCGTTTTCGTTCGAGGAAGGGGATTCAGAAGGAGATGGTGAGAGTTGGGGGACGAACGTTGACGATGGAGGTTTGTAGTGCGCTAGTACTAGTGCGGAGAAAAGATCTCCTACGCCGGAGAAGTACCCCGGTATACAAGGAATAGCGCGAGCATGTACAGTCGAGAGCACCTTTGACCCGCTTTCTCGATTCTCATAAGAAGAGGATATACAGAGCAAGTAACCATCTTCGGAATCGGGTGCTTCGGTTTGTTGGAGTTGGGCTGGGACGACGTCGAGGAGCCATTTTTTGAGGGGGATGGAGGAGATGACGACATTCGGAACTTTGTGCTCTTCGTGTAGGATACGCAGGGCCGTACGGAGAGAATTCATGTCAGTTATACGGGTATCTGTGAGAACTCTGAATGAGAAAAGATTTAGCACTCAGTTGAATGGGCGTAAATATATGAGGTCGAGACGTACTCTACTTCGAACCAATTAGGAGTGATGATAGTCGATAGAGGGAGCATGGACCTGTATATCGGTATCGTGTCCGGGGCAACATACAGTTTACCGGAATCACCCAGAACAGCTGTGCACGTCCAATAAGTGAACATTAACGCTATCCATCATTTGTTTTGGTGACAACGTACGATCTAGAAGGTATATTAGCTTAGGGTTGCTCTTGCGCAACCTCTCAGCCATTTCTTTTACTGCTGTCAAAGCTTCGCCGCCTGGTATATAGCCTGGAATGTGTCAGGATGTGATACTTGTTGGTATGTCGGAAACCAACCTGTGAGTAGACGGTCTTGCCTTAGAAGACCGTTCTCTTCCATAGGATGAAAGATTTTGGACAACTCTTCGGCATTGGTTCTTGTACCACCAAAGCGTCCATATCCTATGTCAACCTCTAGCAAAATATAACCCTACAAGTGAGCAAAGTAGAACATACCGGTATGATTGGAGAAATTGACAGTGTTAATGACCTAGGTCTGAATGAGTCACCTTCACCATTCGACCAAACCCACCAAAAACGTAGAACTCACATCGACGTCATACCCAAGGCATTGTAGGGGGAATACGGCTGCTTTCCCTCCAACGTAGCCAAAAGCAACGTGCGATTGAATGCTCAAGATACGGCCTGTCGACATTGCTCGCAATTGGGGATCCTGAATTCCTGGCAGTGGCCGAGTCTTTGGAACGTTTCTCGAAGATCTTGCTATTTGATCTGGCGCTAATATGCTTTAACTTCATGTTGCCGGAGCTTCGGAGGGTTGCTTGTTATATTAAGAAGGTACGGAGGGTCGTTTCTGTGGGGTTCGGCGCCGGGGTAACCTATCGGGGAAAGTGCGCCGGTGATGGGGTCGCTTGAGATGAACACGTTACGTCGTGCCATTCAGCGAGTATAATTAAGGCCTCCTCGCGTCTTGCCATCCTCCCTTTTCTCTGATCTTCGGGTCGACAATATCCTCAACTCACACTCTATGTTGGACGGTGCTGGGTGAGAGAAAGCCACACTTACAACTGATATAAAACATTGCATTTCTCACAAGAAGTTAGATTGCGACAGTCGTGGTACAGTGCACTCGAATCCGCGCAGAATTACTTCCGCCAGCTTCTTGTTTCGCATTCATCGCCAGACTGGAAACGTGTTAACGATGCCAGCACAAGCAATAGTAGCAATTCCTCCCAACCCAGTAACAAGGGGAAAGCTCGAGCATCGTCCACGCCACAACCTCATCATGTCATTATACACCGCAAGGTGACGAAGACGGGGTCGGTATACCGCGCTGTATTGGACGTACCCGTTGGCGAAGATGGATTACCATCCCTCGAGTCGTGCAAGGCCGTCTTGCTCAGTCCAGAGTTGCGCAAGGAATGGGACCCTGCTGTGGAGGGTGCGCAGCTCCTCGAGATGTGTGATCAGGTGACGAGGGTTGTGAAGACACAATTCACGTTGGGTTGGCCAGCGAGGTAAGTGGGTCCAACTGCTCTCGTTGGCAGCTTCTTTGCTTGACAATAGTAGTCCTCGAGACGCAGTCACCATATCACGCACGTTCAATGATTCGAATACGCTCATTGATGTCTCAACGTCCCTACCACGCTCCCCTAACGAACCAGCGTACCTAAGACCCTCGCCACCGTACGTCAGATCTGAAGTTGCACGTAAGATACCATTTTGTATTCTCTGAATTACAACTTGACACTCTGGCGCAGTATTCGCGTGGTGTATACAAGTACTCAAACCTCAAACACCTTCAGGGGACCCTCCCAAACACGGATCATCTCGCCTACGCATCACATGTTTCTGGCAACATGACCTACGGGCAATGTGGAACTTCGGTTCGACATCTAGCATGGCTCAACAACTCAGTGCGATGATGATTGGCTTCTTCAAGACTGTCAAATCTCGTGGGACGCGGATACCGTTGCTTATGGGCTATGGGAATGGCGTTGCGATAGATCGTGTCCGGTTCCAAGTTGACAGAGAAGCGTTAACCGTGGAGTATTCTATCTTGCCTGAGGAAGAAGATCATGGTGCCCAAGGTAAAGACGGTGTGGAAGGTCTAGATGCGATTAAGGAACATCGACGTTTAACTCGGTCTATTGAGTGCGCGTTACCTGCGAACGAAGGTTGGGACGTCCAGTTGGCCACACGGGCATCTTCGGAAGAGGTCCAGAGGTTACCTTGGACCGCACATGCTACCACGGATGGTTCCGCCACCAACAAAGCTGACGAGAAGATCATTTTCAACGTCAAGCACGCTTCTCTGCCTAATGACCATTCCGTATTGAAGGTTACGATAGTCATTGAACTTTCGGGTCCTTCAAGCGGGCTACGACTGAATGGAATCCCACAGCCTATTGAGAGATTGGAGGAACGTGACTTACATTCGTACTTTACGCATTCGATGCTGCAGGATGCTTCGAGTACGGCGGAGTATAGTCTTCGGTCCCAGACGACGTTCAATACTGCTACGACTGGCGCCTCGAGCACTTCGACTGTCCCGGAGAGGCCTCCTCTAGGACGGGCTCAGACTGAGCGGACTGCTGCTGCTCAGAAATCGATATTGGCTAGGGTGAAGAGGAACTACATATACTTTTCGTCGCTGTTACAAGAACCTGAGGCGAAGTGGAAGCGGAGTGAGTGCAATATCTATCTCCCTCAGTGTGTATAATTGTTAATTTGATCCAAAATGAAAGCTACGGAGGCTCGTGGTGTGTCGATTGCCCAACTTGACTCGATAGACCCAACTCTGGTGGTATATCGTGCAGAAGCGACTTTCGTTGGGCTTGGTCTGTGGGATCTATTCGCTGCTGTGACTTCTCCGGGTGCGCGAGCGTACTGGGACAAGTTGTATGACGATGACGTCCTGCTTGAAGACGTCAATCAGTTGACTGAGCTCTGGCACTTCAAGTCGAGGCCTGCTTGGCCTGCAAAGTACGCGAAGGTCCTCTATGCATTGATTTTATCTTGCTGATTATCTACAGTGGTCGAGACGCAGTTGTACTGAAGACGGTGTACAAGTCGCCCACGACGATACATGTATTCGCCTTTTCCGCTGACGACCCAAACCTATTTCCCAACATCCCTCCACCTGAACCCAACACCATCCGAACGCAGGTCGATCTCCAGGGATGGGCCATTGAGGCCCTATCACCGACTACAACACTGCTTACACTGCTCGAGCAGTCTGATCCAAAGGGATGGACAAACAAGACGTCGATACCTCAGCAGATGATCACCGCAATGACCGGAGTCGGTGATTTCGCGATCAAGTTCGGTGGTCCTCCTATCGTCACACGTCTGGAAGGTGCGAAAGCGAATGAGATGCGGTATGATCATGATCGAGGGCAGCTCAAGCTGGTGTATGAGGGGTGTGCGGATCGACGATCGACTCCTGATGATGCCAATAACACGGAGAAGGAGGCTCAATCGCCGAGTATGCCTGTGATTGAGTGTGAACTTCGATGTGACTTGGATACGTGGGCTACTTCGTTAGATATCGTCGTCGATCCACCTCCGCAGGCGATCACGTGCCTCAGACGACACCGACTTTCATCTTCGGGTGGTGGTCTATGGTTGACTATCACACACGATGCTGTTCACGCCAGCGACGAGCGGCTGCTTATCATCGTCCGGAAAGCGCCGCAGGGCGTGGCGAAAGAGAAAGGCGTCGTGATGGTCAACGGCGCGAGGGTGCCCGTGGACGTCGAAGACCTCCCCGAGAAAGAAGCGAAGCTACTCGCGAAGCAGAAACGTGTCAAACCTGTCCGTGTACCTTTGGACCAACCTCCCGTGCTTGGCGTCATCAGACGACGTCGAGCAGAATGGAACGACGATGACGAGAGGAACGGGGAGAAGAATGGCGATAACTCGAGTGAGGCTCCTTCGACGCCCGCTTCTACGGAGTTTTCGTCGACTGCGCCAAAGTTCGTTACTACTTGGACGAAGTACTTCAGTTCGGTGGTGGAACAGGCTACGGCAACGACTCAACAAGCTGTCGCTGCGATATCACCTGCCATTGCCAGCGGCATCGACGCTGTTCCTTCCTCGTCGAAGCAGCCGATGCAGTATGCTCTAGAAGCCCTAGCGTTCCTTCAACGGCTACATTCAAGACCTACTTTGGACGGCTGGACCTTGGTCAGCGAGAAGGACTTTCCCGTCCATCGGAAGCTGTGCGAGGATATCTCACCCGTCATCCCTGTTCACAAAGGCGAGAAGGTTATCGAGGGTGTCTCGGCTGAAGAAGTCGTTTCCGCATTGACGAGCTATGATTCTAGAAAGCAGTGGGATACGCGATTCGACTCTGCCTCTGTCTTCGAGACGTTTGGTGGGGAAGCTAATACGGCGTTCGTTGTCACCAAAGGCGGGTTCCCATTCCGCGACCGAGGGTTCTACGTAGCGAATCTTACAGCTCGTCAAGCTATCTCTACTTCTTCTTCCCGCCGGAATCTCTCGGACTTGGAACAACAACACGATACCAGAGCAACTATCTTTGTCGTCTCAGCATCCTTCTCTCCCGAATCAGCATCAGCCTTCTCCGCATCCAAATACAACACCTACCAGCTCCCTGTCGGGCGTGTATTCGTTGATGGATGGATCCTCGAAACGCTTGATCCCTATGCAGCAGAGAACTACGCCATCCCTTCCACGCGTTGCACGCGCGTCGTAGCCGTGGATTACGGAGGGTCCGTCCCAGCCGCTGTCAACTCCATGATCAACGCCATGTTACCCAAATCCATCGTGGCAGTGGAGACGTACGTGAAGGGGACTTCTCCTCCACCGTTGATGAGATTACCTGCTGCCGGGATGGTGGTATCGAGTAAACAGCGTGATCTCACGACGAGCGTGGGGGAGGGAGAGGTGGGATGGGCGTTGAAGAGGAGAGATCCGTTCCGTTCGTTGGTTATTACCGGCTACCAGCCTTTGGACAGGATCTATCAGAGTGTGATGACGCTCACTCCTTCGGGTGTTGGACATGGAAGTGGAAGCGTGGGTTCTTTGACGAGTACGAATAGGCCGAATCGTGGAAATAGTGTGTCCACAAGTTCGGCTGCGGGAACGGGAACGGGAGCGGGGTCGAACCTCAATCCGGGGGTGACATCTGGACAAACGAGCACCGCTGAAGGACCACAAACGCACCAACAACAACAGCAACAACAGGCGACACCGAGGGCGAGAAAGATCGCCTCATCTCCGCTCGATCAATCTTCATCTCCGTCCGGGACTGGATCAACGGGCGAGAGCGGTGTTATCTCGTCGTCGGGCACGAGTCTCCATAACGCCACTAGTTCGAACTCGAGCGATTCGGTATCATCTGCTTCATCAGCGAATACGAGTACTAGTACGATTACAGGTACGGGTATCGGTTCGTCTGCCAACGCAAACACGAACACGAGTACGACGGATGGTTCCTCGACGAAAGACACGAGTCATGCTGCTCGTGCCGGATCAATACGATTGAGATCGCAATCTCATTCACGTTCCCGCGATGCTCTGCGACCTGCTACTTCGTCCATGTTCACTATCCGAGGGGAAGTTCGACAGCCTATTGATTTGCTCGTTGCGGAGATGATTGTGGATTCGAAGCTTTATCCGGAGGGGTATGAGGTTAAGGTGAAGTCACGGATTGAGAAGTGTGGGGAGGGGGAGGTGTTGGGTCTTCCTTCGTCTGCTTCTACTTCCTCAAGCTCATCGAATGCTATGGGTTCGAGTGTGGGGGTGGGTAAGACGGAAAGTGGGACGGATGAGATTCTCCCGATCAACTACGCTATATACACTCTCCCTCCGACACCACACCATTCTTCCGGCCTCAACACAGATAGACCACCGCGACATCTCGTGCGGCTCACCCTCCCTACAGCGCAATACCAAGTATCAACCATTCAAGATCCTCTAACCGGTGAGACCCAACAAGCGCCACCGAAGCCGCAGTGGTTGCTTGATCTCGAGGAAGGTGGGAGGGCGGTGTTGAATGTTGAGGTGAGACCTTGGAATGGACGGAGTACGACCGGTAGTGTTCGAGGTATTGGTATGGACGCGAAGAGCGATGGGAAGGTGAAAGCTGGTGGGAAGAGTGTGGTTGTCGTTGGCGAGAAGGAGAGTTTGACGAGTGTGGGGCGGGATGAATTGCTTGATACTCGAATGGCCAAGATGGATTTGCTCGTTCGGTGAGTAGTTTTTTCATTGCTTACTACCACTTTTTTTTTTCTCTCGGGCGAAAGACCGGCTGTGGGTTATGGAATGTTTCACTGATTTTCAATTCCCGTGTTTCCGCAGCGCTCCTGGGCACGGTGACCAACCACCTCGGGAACTCCAAGAGCCCATCGCAATTGCAAAGCACTTATTGGACGAATCGTCAGTTCCCCCACCTCCGAGTGCTCTTCCTTCGAATACAGAAGACGCGACTACCCCAACGGTAGAAAACAGCAATGTGGAGACGAACGAAGTGGTGAGTCTATTCATTTAAATCTCTCAAAGTACAGATTACTGAGCTCGTGTGACATTTACTCCATAATCTAAATCTCATGCTTTGCCATGGCGTCTGACAACGAATACAGCGAACCCCCGAAGCGAACAGCCCTGTGGAGGAAACTCGGGCAGGTGACGGTGCAACGGGTGGCCTCTTACGCTTCCTCAATTCATATCCGAACCCGCTCTTCCGGTTCTCTTCCCCATCACCACAGACGCAACCTTGTTCGTCGGCTGGAACTCCAGCTTCGGGATCAAGACGTGCTTCTTCCTCTACGATTGCTGAGAAGGATCTGGATGGCCATGCTCATGCTCATGGACCTCGTCGAGCAGCTTCCAGCTCGTCACTGGCGTTGTTGGGTGTGGGTGGGACGGGCCAGCCTGGAAGCATTGCGATGGGCATGAGGAGGAAGACGTACCCATTATCGACTCTGATCGTCGTTGCGCTGATCGCTTTCCTCCTTGGTTCGCTCCTCCGGTCCTTGATCTCCCCTGCGGATTTCATCTATGTCGTGAACGACGTGAGAGATGCCGGGGAGGTCAGCTCGGGGATGAGTGGGACTGAGGGGATTGGGAGTGGTACGGCGGGGGGATGGCGTGAGATTAAGAGGTTGTTTGAGGTGAAGTATGTGTTGGGTGGATGGGATTTTCAGATCGCTGCTGTTCGCAGGCATTGAGTATCGACTTTTGGCGTGGCGCGTTTTGCCATTTTTTTTCTTCGCCACCACCTATTGCTATGATTCGCGGGTGCGGATTTTCGATGCATTCCTGTGCTGCGACAATGACAATTGTCAAGAATCTGTCATTGTCAAACGTCGTGTATCAACTCTGTTTTCTTTCTTGTTCTTGTTCTGCTGTCTTGTGCGCACTCTTTTGTATGATACCACATGCTCGATATCGTTACAGTAATGCGTAATTACACTGTATGTAGTAACATCTCTACTTGGCTCAGGGCGAACGTAATGGATTGATAAAGTAGGGTGCTCTATCATGCCAACAGGACGACAGCGGGAAGGTATGTTGCACAGAACAACGGCGAGAAGGCAGGTAGGAAGCCGTTGCCGCGGACTGCCAGGGGGTATGGAATGCAGGCCGTCCGCTCCTCGAACGTTCTCTTTGGCTTGCAGTGCGAGGCCGGATCGTCTGTGCTCGCCCGAATAGGCAAAAGGATTGGATATGATGGACGAGTGCACGGCTCGGCCAGGGTGTAGTCCTGCCGCATCACAACGCGTCCAGGGAGCGTCCGCTGCTACGTGTCGGCTGGTCCGTGCGTTCGACGAGCTCGAGGCTGTTGTCTGTTGTCTTAGTTTTTCGACTTTATTTATGGCGGGGAAATCGTGGAGGATGGGTGGGCGCCTGCTGGTATGCCTCCGAGGCTGGACAGCGTTCGGCGGGCGTTGGCGACTCGAGGAGACTAAGATGTCGAGGATTCGGTGATTGGTAGCAGATAGAATACTGAAATGTCGATACGGAGGTGAACAATAGCCTGCAATTTGCCTACAATAGCCTGCAATGGGCTGCAATATGGGACTGCCCCCCTCGGGAATTGCCGGGGAGAGCCGCTGGCAGGTGTGTGCGGCTGTCTCAGCGTGCGCAGGCTTGAGCTCGTCCGGACACGGTCTGGCACGCCTCCTCCAGCGTTCTGCTCCTCGTGCCCGACGGCGACGACGACGACGAACACGACGTGGGCAACGGCGGCGGCGCACCTGTATCTCTTCGTTGTAATATAATCTCCATCTTGTAGCCCTCCCCACCTTCTGCTTCATTTGGCCCCGATCGTCCCTTGACCTCTCGCCACCTCGCCAATCTCGGCTGGGTTTGTCACATCTCCCTCCTTCTCTCTTCCCAACCACCACGATAGCTCATCGCTACCGCAGCTTACCCCCTCATCGTGCTCGCCAGCCATGGCCACGGCGGCACAACAGACCCCCTCAAACCCCGGCCCTTCCTCCCATCCTTCTCCCTCGGCAACCCCTGCTTGGGACGGAGATACTATGTCGGTCTTTGCTGCTCCTTTCTCTCCCGAAGCGCGTCCTCAACGTCCCCGTTTGCACCCAGGTTTAACATCTACATCCTAGACTACTGCATGAAACGGGGCTACCACAAGACTGCAGAGAGCCTCCGCGAAGAGGCCCATCTCACTGAAGACTCCAAACCCCCCATTGACGCAAAACAAGGCCTTCTATTCGAGTGAGTTTGATTGGTGCTCCCGAGGCCCCCTTTGACGAGTATCTCTGCCCAGATGGTGGAGTGTCTTCTGGCTATTGTTCACCGCAAAGAGCAGTGGAAACGGACCAGAGTCCGCACTATTATACACTCAGGTTTGCCCCGCATCCCTGTTTCCTACTGATTGGCCGATACCAATGTCGTTTCTAGCACCAGGCACAGCAAGCAAGCCAACGTCAACAGGCACGGAGACCCGGCCAACCCATCCCAACTTTCCCCAACGGTGTGCCTCGTCCAGGGCTCCATCCAGCAGGCCCCATGCATAATGGGATCCCTGTCCATGGCCCCCCATCTTCGCTGCAGGGACATATACCTGATGGTACGTCCTATTACAGAGTTTCAGGTTCCCCGGCTCTAAGGACGGCCAATCTCCGTCAACCGACAGGCGCAACCGGGCCCGGACAACAGCAGCCACCACACCCCGGCCAACGTCCAGGTCAGCCTCCACAGCAACGACCGCCGAATGGCGTTTCGTACCAATCGCCAAATATGGCGCCCTCGCCGCAAACGCAGGGTAATGTCCCCGGACAACCTCCACAACAGATCCCTCCTCCAGGGTCTATGCCTGGACACATGGGTGCAGGGCAGCCTCTGACCCAAATACGAGGAACGATGTTACCTCCTAATGGAAGCCAACAAGCACCCGGTCCAGGACCGATCGGAGCAGGAGGTCAGCAGCAGACGCCGCAAGGTCCCGCGCAATCATTCAGTGGACCATCTCCGATCACGAATCCTGGTTCGCCAGCGACAGGGCTGACGGCACCAAGTCCGTCTATGGCGGCGAGACAGCTTCAACCGGGTCAACAGCAACAACAGCAACAACAACAACAACAGCAACAGCATATCCGGCAGATACACGAGTCACAGGTGAACCACGATATTATGACACTTCACTCGAACAACCCGGGTGGGCTGCAGTCGTTAAAAGCAGACCTCGGTCTGGCGGATAAGGACTACCCCTCGTTATCAGCGGAAGACAAGGTATGTTTTCTCCCTTGTTATCTCGAATAGTATCCAATCAGCCGAATTCACGCTGATCGTCGATATTACAATTTTAGCAACGCATTGTTGAACATGCACGCAATCGGGGTTTGTTGAAGCCAACAGTGCAGTACGGTGCGCCGCCGAACGCCGCCGCGGGCCCTTCTGGCCTGCATATGCCGCCGCAAACGCCTGTGAATCATCCTCGGGGGATGCTCCCGATGGGTCAGCCAATGCATCCACCGACGCAGCAACCTTCTGGTCAGCAAGTGCGCGTGAAGCGAAGTAGCACGTCACCGGGAGATGATGTCAGTCCTTTTTACGTTTTATATTTTTCTCATTGATTATGTCCGTACTGACAAACCGTCCTCTGCTTATTCGTTCGTGTCATACACTTGACGTTCTTGTTCCCGCTTTTCGCGTATAGCAGGCACAGCAACAGCAGAATGATTCGTCGCCTTCGGCGAAGAGACCGAGGAGGTCGCCCCCGGGTTCCGAACAACAGCCACCACAACAACAGCCCAGACCAGGTCAGCCACATCCACAAGGACCAGGAGGACCACAACAGCATCATCCACAACATCAGCATGGACCACAAGGAGGGCAAGGTCAGCCACAACCGCAACATCAGCAGCAGCCGATGATGTCGTTCCCGCAACCGCCACAGCACGGAGGTCCTTCGCATATGCCAATCAATGGTATGATGGTTCGGCCACCGATGCCTGGTTTTCCCGGTCCACCTACAAGTATACACCAAGTGGGTGGTCCGCCGGGCATGGGGATGCCCATGAACCCGCAGATGGGTATGCAGATGGGTGGGCCTGGAGGGATGATGATGTCGACTCAGGGTGGGCCTATGAATTCTCAGATGATGCAGGTACGTTTCTCTTCGCGTCCCTCCTTGTTTATTTGGATGGTTAACGCGTAATTTGTTACGATTTTTTTTCGTAGCAGTACAATCGGACCATGCACCAATTGCATCAGAAGAACATTGTGAATCAAGCACAGAACATTCATGCGCTCCTTCCAGGAGGTCCGGGGGCGAACGCGGGGTCACCACAAGCCTCGGCGGACGGTCAGTCGACCGATGGTTCTGGGTCGGGATCGCATTCGAGACCTGGTACAGGGATTCCAGGATCCGCAGGAGGACCAGGAGGTATGGCAGGACCCGGACAGCAATTCGGTCCTCCGCCGCCAAACGGGCCACAAAACCGGAATATGAACCCGCCACCGGGGCCTCCGGGAAAAGTGATGGGACCGCCGCCGCCTTCGCCGAGGATGAACCCGAACTCTACTGGGGGTCCCGGGGGGAAGAATGGACCTGGAGGAGTGAAACAGGAAGATGGGAATGGGAATGGGAACTCGTCGTCGCCTAGGAACCCGCCTCCTCATCGACCTGGTCCTGGGCAACAAGGTCAGGGTCAAGGAGGAAACCCCGGTGCGACACCGACGATGCCTCCTCCGCCTGGACCACCTGGACCGGGGAGCTCGACGGGAGGGACGGCGCCGCCTACGCCTGTTCCTCATCATCCTTCGCCTGGGGCACTTCTTGGACAGGGTGGACCTGGCCCGGGGCCCGGTGGACAGCAACAGCAAGGACAGAATGGTCCGCCTGGTAGTTCGGGCCCGGGTCCGTCGCCGATGTCAGCTCATCCGGGTATGCCGCCGCCTTCATCCCAACAGCAACAACCCCCTCCTTCGTCGGGTCCTCCGCCGAACTCGGGATTATCGAGTATGGGAGGACCGGGAGGTATGGGTGGTGGTATGGGCGGTATGGGAGGTATGGGCGGAGGTATGGGAGGAGGCGGAGGCGGGATGGGCGGGAACGATATGTTTAATGGCGGGATGAGCGATTTCATGGGCGCTTCGTCCTTTGACTTTGCGGGACTTGGGGAGTCGTCGATGTTGGGATCTGAGTTTGACTTTGGGAGTTTCTTGGATTCGAGTACGGGCGATATGTCCATGTGACATGTGAGGGGGATGAAGTGAAGAGATGAAATTTGAAGAGTATTTGGTGTTGCCCGTCCTACCCCTCCCTTACATGGAACCCGACTTTTCGCTCGTTGTCGTGGCTCCTTGGTCTCCCCCGTTGTCTGCCATTCGTCGTCCGCCCGTCGTCCCCCCATTGCTCCTATTCAAAGCCCTATTCAGGATCCATCCACACTCCCTCCCCGGCCCGATTACGATCACAACCTTCTCGGTCGCGTCGTCAAATTCAACTTGATCTCCCGGTGCTAGGCCAAATACCTTGTATTATTTATATTTGGATACGGAAACGGGAAACCCAAAAAAGCCTTCCAGTCGGTGACGTCTACTTATTGTAGCGTTTTTGGGGGGAACTCTTCTCTCTATCTCTCTTCGTCTTTTAATACTCTGGCTCCCCTCCCTCTCTGTGCTCGTGCTCGTGTGTCGCGTCTGTGTCTGGATTTGGTTGCGCTGCGCGTAGGTAACGTAGTTAGATCGGGTTTCCGTGTCTCCCCTGTGTCTCTGCCTCTGTCTCCCTACGTGGTTTCGGTCTTCTCCCCTTCGTGCTCCCACTTTCACCCCTTTGCTCCGCCCGCTTGACAATTTCATCGTTGTCTGTGACTTCTTCCCCCCCTTGGTTCGGATTTCCCCCCACCGTTTCATCTCACGTGATCCTTGTCATTTGTTGTTGCTGTTGCTGTCGTCGTATTTCACCCCGTATTACCCCCGTCAATTTCTCGTTACCCTCGCACTCACACCCCTCCCTCTTCTCTTCTCTTCTCTTCTCTTCTCTTCTCTTCCTTCTCATCTCCTTTCTCGTTGTATGGCGTCCCGTCCCATCTCGTTCGTGGTTTATGTCTGATCTCCGTGACTGGGTTTCTCTCTCTCTGATCTCTGTTTCTTTTCTTCTTCGATTGCTTTTTTGTTTTATATGTTGCCGTCTGATGGTTTTTAGTTTCTCTAATTTTGTTCTCTGTCTGTCTCTGTCCACTGTGTACTCTGCCACCGCCTCTCCGGATGGATCTCTCTATCTTATTATTCTCGTCATCTAACAACCAATCTGCGTGTCCTGGAGAGGAGTTTTGAACGTTTAGAATTCGAATACGCGTTGGTAGGTTCTTTAAGTTGTTGAGCGACCCCTCATGGGACCCCAGCGAACTCCTCCAACTTGGACACTTGCCAGAATGAGGATTACACTCGCTGACGTAATCGAGCATCATTGAATGTGGCTGGAGAGCAGCACCGCGTCGTATAGCGCAGTTACCCTTTATTCCGACTCGTTTCAATCATGGATCCCTCTGTTCCCCTCGTCGTAGACAACGGTACTGGTGTGAGTGAAAAGTAAAGTCAGAATGAATGCGATGCTGAAGCCCATAAGTAGTTCGTGAAGGTCGGATATGCAGGCTCTAACTTCCCCGAACACGGTAATATCCTATTCACCCCTTGATCACGATATCTATTGTAGTCCCACTCACACAAGGACTTCCAAATGGTTTCTACATACAGTATTTCCCTCCATTGTTGGCAGACCGATTCTACGAGCAGAGGAACGAGTCGCAGGGTCAGCAGTGATCAAAGATGTCATGATCGGCGACGAAGCAGAGCAGAACCGCAACTACCTCCAGATCTCTCAACCGATGGAGCATGGTATCATTCGCAATTGGGACGATATGAAGTTACTTTGGAATTATACGTTTGATGAGAAATTGCGCGTGAACCCCCAGGGTAGGAAGGTCCTGTTGACGGAACCGCCTATGAACCCGAAGCAGAATAGGCAGAAGATGGCTCAGGTCATGTTTGAGGAGTATGGGTTTGGTGGTGTGTATGTTGCGATTCAAGCTGTGTTGACGTTGTATGCGCAAGGTATGTGCTTGCTCGAGTTGTCTCTATCTCGCGTGCAGCAGTGTTCATCACGACCTCCGGTTCCGGATAGGTCTTACAACTGGTGTTGTCGTCGATTCGGGAGACGGTGTAACGCATATCGTACCCGTATACGATGGATTCTCCCTCCCTCATTTGACGCGGCGGCTGGATATCGCTGGTCGCGATGTTACCCGGTACTTGATCAAGTTATTGCTTATGCGCGGATACGCGTTCAACCGTACGGCCGATTTTGAGACTGTCCGGGAAATCAAGGAGAAGTTCTGCTATGTTAGGTGCGCGTCGTACAAATTCACTAAATTTGTACTTTGGATGCTGATTATATGCTAGTTATGACCTTGACCTTGATACAAGGCTAGCGGAGGAGACAACCGTCCTTGTGGAGAGTTACACAGTAAGTGCAATAACCTGGTCAATACGATAGATGCTCAAGTCGACGTACTCCTAGCTGCCAGACGGACGTGTAATCAAAATCGGCGAAGAACGATTTGGAGCCCCAGAATGCATGTTCCAACCCCATCTCGTCGACGTTGAACAACCCGGTGTAGCAGGTGCGTCTTATCCTTGTCAGGTCTCCTTCGATACCGTATGGGATTCATAAACATTCTATTCGACAGAGATGCTCTTCCAGACAATCCAATCAGCAGCCGTCGACGTTCGATCTGAACTGTACAAGCACATCGTCCTATCCGGAGGGTCAAGTATGTACCCCGGTCTGCCAAGTCGACTCGAGAAGGAGATGAAGCAGCTCTACTTGACTCGCGTGCTGAATGGTGACCCTTCTCGTCTCAACGTACGTCATCTCCACCCCTTTCGATGTTATCCTACTCGTACACGAGCTGACTATACTCGCTGCGAATAGAAATTCAAGATCCGTATCGAGGACCCTCCCCGTCGGAAACACATGGTGTTCTTGGGAGGAGCTGTTCTTGCCGATATCATGAAGAACCGAGAAGAGTTCTGGGTGTCGAGAGAGGAGTGGTTCGAGCAAGGACCTCGAGCACTTGACAAGCTCGGACGGGGAGAGAACTAAATAGGACTGCATTCGTGAAGTAGAAGTGCATACTACATACGTAGTATACAGTGGGGAGGGAGGATTTTGATTCTTGTGTATGTTATTTTTTGATTCGGCGAATGGAACCGGATACCTTACTTCGAATAGTACTTTCCTTGGTGTGAGGTGGTCTTCGAGGACATGTTTGACATTGATGAAGAGAGAGAGAGATCTACACGGCTACAATAAAAATTGGACCTATGATACAGCAAGAATGGCCGTGGTACAACAAAGAAAACAGTCCGTGAGCCTGAAGACAAGTCCAAGCAGCTATGACTACAATTTCAACTACAACAAACGGACAACAGGAAAGCAACGAAAACAACGATGAGGCAGGGAAGCACGAAGAGAGAAAAAGGAGGAGGTAGGAGGCTTTACACTTCGCCTGCGTAAAAGACACATTGGGAGTACTCTGGCTTTTCCCTGCCTTCCTTAGTCACGAGAATATCGCGGACCTATTTACAGAGAGTCATGTCAGTTTGACAATTGTAGGAGTGCATATAGTCAATACGTACCTCGGGAGGGGGGGTCAACCCTAGAGCTTCAGCGCGTTCCCAGCGTTGGAGGCGGGATACGCCAATGCAGGGGCCGTATTCGTACGAGCTGTTAACGGATGTGATTAGGATTTGAACCGTGGCGGACCAAAGAATCATTTACAGATCAAATACGCGGAGGATATGATGAATCTTATTTTGCTTCTCCGTATGGACTGCGCAGTACAATCAGATGCACGATATATAGACCCACAAGACAAGGGCAACGTACTTGGGGGAATATTCCCCATCTTCGCTCTCGACTCTCCATATAACTTATTGCACTTCCTATCGTTGACCTTCAAGTTTGGCGGGTCGGCTTGCTCCTGCTCCTGCTCCTGCTCCGGAGCACTCTCCTCTACAACAGGTGTGATCCCACCCTCAGCATTCTCGATTGAATGGCGAGGCTTGAACACACCCTTCCCCTTCGCTTTCTCCTTCTTCACACTCGACTCTTCCTCTATCTTCCTCTTCTTCGCAGGGGGACCAGCCTCCTTCTTCACTTCCAACTCGACAACATCCTCCGACTCGCTTTCGATTACGATGGGGGACTGGTTTGCATTTACTGGGGTGGTAGGTTTGGCTTTAGTCGACGCTTTCCCCTTGCCCTTGGTGCCAGCCGCACTCGCACTTGAGTGGTCTCGTTTGGCGGCGAAGTTTAGCTTCGACTGCTGCTGCTGCTTCTTCTCTGGGGCGGGGGATTTGGATGGAGGCATGATGGCGGGGTTTATAGCTGGTATATATGCAAAGGTTTCAATAGAATCGACACTCAGTGTCGGCGTAGGGATAGAAGTTGTGGAGTGCCGGGGCTGGAGTGATCGAGATTCGAGGACGTGCTTGGGTTACGTAATCGCCACAATTTGGTCTTAAAGTTAGGCAGCGGCTGCCAGTGGTTGAGCTCTCTCTCTCTCTCAGTGGTCGACGTTGACCTCGCACTCAAAGCTTGCTCAAACTTGCTCTCTCATGATCACCGTATACACCCGATTGAATCCGCAGCCGCATGTAGTTTCTCTAAGGATGGGTCAGGAGCACATATGTATGTAGTAAGTATGAGTCTGCGCTGCCAGTGTGTCATCGAAAGCACCAAATATTCCAGGTCGATGCCACAATAAGTTACCGTGACTCAATGATCACAACATGTTCTAAATATAACCTCTAGTAGTACACCTTTATCGTTACTCATGTAGATGTTGAACCAACCACTTCGCGCTCTTTCACATTGTATGAGGCCCGCTCTGACGAATATATTCAGCCTCAAGGGCATGATAGTCTTATGTGAGTTTTACCATATACCAGACGGTACAGCAAGTCCTGCCGATCTCCCATAAATGACTCAGTAACATATTCATCTTTCTATAATTGGTGGATGTTATCGGATGTCAGGAGGTGTCCCGTTGTCCAAACACAATAGAGCTTCATTGTGAGCCCATCTGGGATAAAATCAACTCAGCCTTCGGCCATGAGGCTCACGCACGGCGACGATCCTCGCCATGTACAGCGCGAGTTCTACGGGAGTTTTACCACCAGTGTGGACCGGTTGGCCATTCCTGGTGGTTGTACTTGGATTCGAGTCAGAGGCCATTGCCTGTTATGGCGTGACCTGTCTTGATTAGGTAGGTACGTGCGAAGCAACAGCGGATCTCGATCTGCGGAACTGAATCAAACGCGTACAACACGCGCGCATGTTGAACAATGGCCGTCCGAGTCTCACCCTCGATTCTCCACCTCGCTGCTGGACAGGTTCTCTTTCCACCCCTGTTCTCATTCCTTAACTGAGATAGCTCCCGGGATCTCCTTCCTCGTGTCTTCCCAGGAAATAGTATAAATGAAGAGATCGTTTGACGAGATGGAACGGTCGTCGACCTCCTCATCTTCCTCTGCCCAGTATGTCTGATCCAAAGTCTCCAGTCGCTATTCCAAGACATGTGTTGTCTGTTCCTAACCGCCCCCTTCCTGATACTCCCAGACTCAACTCAGATACTCAAGGCACTGGCAAACGAAAAGCTGATGTGTCGAAGGCCAATCTTCAAGAGAAGATAGGCGGCATAGAGAGAGAAATCATCGAAGAGATGCGCGCCTCGGTCTTTGGCAGCCATGAGACCCTCATCGATACTCATTTTGACCTCCCAGAGGAACACATAGATGCTATCTATCGCGAATGTTTGCGAGAGGCTGAAAAGCCTGGTAGTCATCTTGGGTACGATGCGCAAAACGAACGATGGAAGCCCTTCCCCACTCTGAAAGGCGCCCCCGAAGCCACGCTGTACCAGCCCTTCTGCGACGCTGCCAACCTGATATCTCGCATCGCCGCAAAGCGGCAAGGTAGACCAGAACCCCGACTTCACTGGAGGCCCGTCCCTCATGCAGCACCTCGCAACGACGACCCGATGGCTGCGAAGCTCAAACCCGACATCATCGCCACCATCAATGGAAAATGTTCGCCCTATTTCGAGCGTAGTGAGGAACCATCCCCGCAGGAAGGAGATGCTGTCGCTCCCTCTTCTGGTGGTGCTGGGGCAGTTGTTGAGGGATCTGCGCCGCAGGCTCAGGGCACCGACGGCAGCCGTGGAGTGCACGTAGCAGCGAGCATGGAGGGAAATGACCTAGAGGCAGACTCCCTCGCCGCGTCCAATGCACCGCGCCCTCACAACGCATCTACCGCAAAGGATGCAACCCCAGCAGAGCAGTCCACCACCAAAGATGTGGAGAAGAATGCATGGCGATTTGTTGTGCTTCCCGTCGAGGGTAAAACCTCCGCCAACGCCACCGCCTTGGCGCAGATCCTTCGCTATCAACGACAAGTCTTTCTGAATGAGCATGCCCGACGTTTCACATACAGTATGGTGTTCGCGAATAGGTTCCTGACCGCATACCTGACAGATCGGTCGGGTACTATTGGAGCAACTCGTTTTGATATGCACGAGGTGTGTTCCTCTCACCAATTAACAACTCAATAAGGATGTGGCTGACGCTTCCCTATAGTTCCCGAGAACGTTCATTCGTGTGATTGCAGGACTTGAGATGAAATCGCCCGAGGAGCTTGGTTGGGATACCACGATGAAACTGGTCTCCCATAGTACCGACTGGTCTAAACCCGATCAGATCGTATTCAAGGAGACTTACGAGGTTGATCCCGAACCTCTGGTCGATGGGAATCACTATCCCGTCGTGCAAATGCCCAAACCCGACTCGAACAAACTCGCGCTGTACAACGATGATATGAAGATGGACAGCTTTGTCCTCCATGAACCAATCAGTCTCAATCGAGGACGAGTCATTGTCGGGCGGGCGACCAGGATTTGGAGAGCATGGAAGATGGATGATATGCACTTACCACAAGATGAACGGAAGGCATGTTCTATACTACTTGTTATCTCTTCGCGTTCGCTGACGCCCGATACAGGACTATGTTGTCAAGGACATGTGGCGTGATGAGCGCAGAGGCACTGAAGGCGAATTATACGCTCAAATTCACAAAGAGAAGACCGCACCCGGTGTCGCCGAACTGTACTCGTACGGTGTAGTGCGATGCAGATTCCGACCTGGCGACAAACTACGGAAGGATTCCACGAAGAACATTCGGCGCAAGTTGGAAGTGACAGGTGTTCCTTTGTGTATTGACGCAACGGTGACCAGGCCCCGTGTCGATATCCCGCTGTTCAGTCCGACGAAATCTGACAGCTATGTCACGATGCAGTACACTGGTGTTCTTGATGAGCTTCCTGAGGCCCATGATATTTATACTACATCTCCGACCCCAGATGATGGAAGGATACCTGCACCTCGGCCGCAAATTCGGGTCCACTCGCGTCTCGTGTTATCGACATATGGAACGCCAGTCAAATTCTTCGAATCTTGTCTGCAGCTTGTTCAGGTGATGAAGGATGCTATTGAAGGTGCATACCATACACCGCTTATTGTAATTCATGCTGATGGACATCCGCAGGACATCACAATGCGTACAAAGCTGGCGTGCTTCATCGCGACATCAGTGTGGGCAATATCCTCATTCTCGATGACGCTAGCAAACAACGCTTGCAGAGGGTCGGGGCATTGATAGACTTCGACAACGGTATCCGTTGGTCGCCTGACCGACAGCCCGTTTCCGATGATCCCTTATCGGTATGCCACTGCCCCGTTGTAGTCTACAGCACTCAATTGCTGACTGCGTTCTCTCCAGGGCACGATGCCATTTGTTTCCGCCGAATTGCTTTTACGGGAACCATATTTTGACCAATTGGAGGGAGATACGATGATGACTTCCATGGCGGAGATGGAAGCCTTCGTCGATAATGAGGTGGAAGTCATTATCTTCCATACCTGGCTCCATGATTTGGACAGTCTCTTTTGGGTCTTTTTATGGTGTGCCTTGACACGTGGTGGTCCAGGTGGGAGGCGTCGCCAGGAATTATGGATCAATGCCCCTGCAAACAAGCAACTTCGTACCTGGTTTTTCACACTCTATGAAGCTGACATCAGGTTAATGGCGGCCACAAAGAGGACCATGATGATAGCTCCTACTGCCCTAATTCGACTTTTGAATAGTTTACCAGATTTCTGCAAGCCTCTGCGCCGCCTGCTCTTGAATTACTTTGACATCCTTCGCACAGCATTCTTGGCAGGAACATATCGCTCGGACTACAACAACACCATACACGATGCACTCATTTCCGCCTTCACTGAGGCAGAAATGCAGCTGCGTGCCAATCCACCTGCATCCTTGCCTGCAACGGTAAACCAACCTCAGATGTCATCGCCTACACACTCCAGTCAGAGCAAGCTCCGAGAGGACACATCGCCTTACGCTCCAAATCCTGCCTCACGACCGATAGCCGCGAAGCCGGCGAAATCGCGCTCCCAGAAGATTACCCAGGAGCAACCTGCTGCGCCTCGTACACCTCAGCGTAATCAGTTCTCGCATCAGAACACTGGACCCCCAATTCCTGCTTTCATGGAATATCAATCATCGCCCCTCGCTGCAATGTGTGATGATGAATCTGATGAGGAGGCATTTCATCAAGGCGGACCTGGTTCGCCAAGTCCTGCAGAAAGGAAGGGGACAGATATGCAGGCTGGCAAGCGACAGAAGACGCGAAGGTCGTAAGGCTGTGTTAACGCAAGGAAAGCCGATCTTGATGATCGACTTTGTAGGAAATGTGTACAGTGTTCTGCTGTAATCCGTGACGGTATATTGGACTTGGAATCTGATATTTGGAGTCTATTCTATGGGATAGTCTTCAATTCCGAGCTTGCGTGTTTGGATAATTCAAATCTCATTCATAAGGGGACTTGATCTTGTGGAAAGCTCGTCGAGACTCGGGAGCAAGAAAGATGCGCGCGCCTCGTCTAATGAGATGATCAGGTGACTTACATGCGTTGCGGCATACGGATGGGGACGCGCAACTCGTGCCAAAATGGTCGTGCACATCACGTGGGCTTCCCGCACACCAAAAAGTGGCCAACGAGCAAAACTGACTAGCACACTCTGTGTAACTCTATCATAACTTACAGAACATCATAGGATACTTAGGTATACAATATCATCGCATATCTGAGAAAGATTGAGGATGTTATACAACTTACAATCGTGAGCGAACACGAATGGACCCAAATCAGCCGTGAGAGACTGGCTTCCAGCAGCAGGTTCTTCCCTAATCGGGAAATGGGTCCTAGGATTCAGGCCGTCGAGAGAGCCTTTTGTGGTGCATCTTGGGGCTTCCACAAGTCACGGAATATTATGGACGCCACACATTAAATCATAAAAAATCAGGATGAAGAGAATTACAGGAGGAAATCGCCTATTTCCATCAACTAAGGTTAAAAGCTTGCAGTATAAAGTGAACCTGTAGGAATTAGAACAATTCCTCCTGTAATTCTTTAGATATTGATTTTACATGATTTATCAGCTACTCATACTAATTTCTTCTTTGCATGTGCGACCTGCAGGTCCACCGCCGTTCTGCAAGGCCATTGTGGGTGGGCCAAGAATGAGACGCCCAGCACGGCGCTTAGTGAATTTAGGATGACAGTTGCGCCTCCCCAATATGGACTCATGGTCCCAAGTTGGCCGTCACCGGGGTCAGTGAATTTTACGCGGAGGGACGCGCTCAGGCTGGCGCGCATGCGTAGAGACGCGTACACTTTACGCGCAGCAAGGCGTACATCGACGCACTGTTGACGCGGCATCAACGCGTTTTTGCGTCTTGTGACTACTACATTTTTGTGCTCTCACATTGGATACAGGCTCACCTGGTGTCCTTTGTCAACCGAAAAAGCCCCAAAATTTGTACACAAACCCACGACCGTAAAATATATTCGCCAGACCCCATTTTATGAAGCAGGCAGCAGAAAATAGCAATAATGAGCAATCTTGAGTCCTGCGCAAAGCACAGTGTGAGCCGCGCTGCTCACGCGCTGACGCTCCTGCGCCGCGTCTCCTGGCACATTGGTTGCGCCTTTACGCGCAATCAACGCATATTAGTGGTCATGTGATCTGCGTCTTTGATGCGTCTCCCCCCGCGTCGCTGCATATGCAACACGTCACAGACGTGGATATGGTGCGCACTCTGACGCGTCGACGCTGCTACCTCTTGTTGAATCCGGTGCAAGTCCGGATACACATCAAGAGATCCGGCATAGCCCCGGAGCTCGTATCACTCTGCATGTAATCACATGCGTATCACTGATTGATAGATAA
>MU275299.1:0-57139 GCA_022160315.1 Panus rudis PR-1116 ss-1
CTCATCCCCGCGCATCGCTCGCTCCGCTCGCACGCGCGAGTAATACCTCCCTAACCCTAACCCTAACCCTAACCTAACCCTCTGCAGCAGACGACGAAGGAGGTGGCTCAGGAGGTGGAGGATCTGTAGAAACGTCAGTGGGGGGTATGTCCATTCGCATGGAAGCCAAGGTATAACCCTGGGTTCCCTTTGGATAGTAGTAGAGAAGTGCGCATCGAACTTGTGAAAACGAGAAGAAGACGAAGAAAAAGTGTCCAATGACGCGGAGACGAGTGAGAATAAACGAGAACATGATGACATAAACGAGTTACCAGTTTGACCGGAGCCAATGCTGGTGATCAGGGACAAGGGGGAATGCGAATAGAAAGACAAAGATGGAGAGTGTGCACACGAACGTGGTACACTGCTACGGTCCGAACGTGGGCTCGTAGCATCAGGACATGAGGGCTCGGGAACTCTGCGGTTAAGACCGAGGCCTAGTCCGACAGAGGTACAAGACAAAGACTGAGTCGAGAGGGGAACATGGTCAACCCGGGCAAGACCAAAGCCTTTTCCGAGTGCAGAGACGGGATATGATGGGTTTGCACCGCAGCATGAAAAGGTGAGTCGGCTGCGTACCCAATCAATCAAAGGGTTATGGCGTCGAAGCCAATCTAACCCAAGAATAATAGGAAATGGGACTTGAACGATTCTGAGTGAAATATTTTCGGCATGAGAATGAACAGAAAGAGAAGTCATGACATCGTGAGTGATGAGACCTGAAGCAATAGGTCTGTCATCCACGGCCGTGACGGGTACCGGCTCATCTTTTGGACGGCGCGGTAGGGAATGATGGTTAGCGAAGTCGAGAGAAATACACGAATCGGAGGCACCAGAATCAAGAAGAGCGTAAGTCGAGATTGGTTTTCAGTTGGGAAAATGAAGAGAAGCAGAGAAAAAGAAATGTTCGGGACTCGAAAGGTTATTGTGAATATGAGAAGAAAGAACAAAAGTCAGAGCGTTCACAGGCTTGGATGGTTGCCACACGCCATCGCTCATACGAACGTGCGGATTGGCCTCCGAAGGGGTTGCCTGAGTCCCTTGACTATCCGGAGGCTCCGGGACTGTGAAGCCTCCGGCTAGGCTTTTCCCGAAGCGGGAGTAGCCTGCTTCTGGTTGTTTGAACCGGAAGGCTTTTTGTTCGGGCAGGCCGAAGCCAGGTGCTTACCTTTGCCGCAATAGAAGCATAATCCTTCCTTTTGTCGGTGTAGGCGTTCCTCAGCAGAGATGGGCCCGCGACAAACAGCATCAACCTCCATAGGTACGACGTCAGAGTGCAACGAGGAAACAGGAGAAGAGGAAACATAGTGCTGAGACGTGGATGGAGCTACCGTGATATGCTCCCGAGCGAACTGCTGTCTTAAGCGACTAGCCTGTTCGTTCCTATGCGCACGAAAAAGCGCATTGTCCAAGTCCGTGGCAACCTTAACATATTCTTCAAAATTCTTAGGCTCACCACGGATAGTGACACCCTTGAGAATCTCCTGCTTCAAGCCACGCTTATACATATCGAGTAACATTGTTGCCGAGTAATCCAAATATTGAATTAACTCACAATACTGTGAAGTGTAGTTGGCGACCGATCCAGATTGGACGAGTTGCTCAACGCGCTCCTGCATTTGACTGATAAGGTCAGGATTCTCAAAGTGTTGCTTAAAAGCAGCAAAGAAACTCTCTAAGGTCAAGAGGGAAGAATCCTTAGAACGAACTAAACTCTCGTACCAAAAAACGGGATCTCCGTGCTTCAGATACCTTGAAGCATACAGAACCTGGTCGGCATCCATTACAAGAGCATTGCGCTGAAGGGAAATTGCAGCGCGAACATCACGAACCCAAGCAGCAATATTCTTAGCCTTCCCATCAAACATGAAAGGCTCTCGGACACGGACATTACCAGGTCGCCCCAGGGGAGCGGAACCCAATCGAGCGGATAAGCTCGAGATCTCTTGCGTCAGTTGCTCCAGCCCATGTGCCAAGGAATGCTGTGCCCGGTAGGTGTTCTCGGCGGTCTGCATCAGAGTCACTACGCCCTCGTACAGAAGGCGTTCGTGCTCAGTCATGGGGTTAGGAATACATCAGGAAAAACCTCATTTTCCTAATCTTGCCAATTGTACATAATTTAGATATAATGAGATATAATTGGCATTTTTGTCTTGATTTTCTCCAATAGGCTCCAATATTCTAGACCCCCCTAATTCTGGACTTTATTTCTCTAATTTGGAGAATACAATTAGTGCCAATTTAGAGAAAATTGTCTATAAATGACTACAATTTTCCTCCAGTACTATTCCTTGATTGATTTCAATATTGTATTGATCTTTCTTACAAGACATCACAATATAAATTAATAGTATTCAAATCAATAATGAGCATCATCACAATTCATTTTAGTACACAAAAACAATCATAAAATAAAATAAAACATTGCGGGCACCATCAGGAATTGAACCCAGGGTCTCCAGACTGCACTGTCAAGCAGAGCTCTAACCACTAGACCACCAGGCCATATAGTATCTCTGAAGCAATATGCCATATATACCATCTCTGCTGATACATCTCATAAACAGCTGAGACTTGTGCATTTTTTTGACGGCTCTCTATTACACAGAGACTAGATACCCTTTAGAAGCATTGGCACTAGGTTATACATATAGCGACATCAATTAGATATTTTTAGCATCATTGGATGTCAGTTAGTGTCAACATCCATAAGTATAAAGTACATCAAAAATATTCAAATCATGTTGGAGTTAGATTGGAGTTAGATTAGCATTGCATTTCTATTGAGCTAGACTTGAACTCAAAATTATCAAAAGTTAGCCCAATTGGAGCTGACCTAGTCAGACCTCATCTGATACATCAAAGTTTATAAACATCGGGATATTGTTATCTGAAAATTAGATAGCTATTTGATCAATAGTCATTTTTAACTTATATTTGCTTTCAGTTGCATCGGATTAGCTATATTGGGAAAAAGAGGTTTTTCCTGATGACTATATGGCATGCTTTACAATGAGGCACTTCCAGTACCTTGAGCCTACATTGGCTTTACCGGTGGAGGATAGTGCGAGCACAGCTGAACGTGAAGCTCTCGCAGCGACAGGTGTCCTTGTCAAGTCAATTATGGATGACGTGGTCACTGCCATCAAGGAGGCCATCAAGAAGGAAATCAAAGCCGATGAACGCGAGTATGCTGCAGAGCAAAATCCTCTTCAGAAGGTCACAAAGCTGCGTGTCGAAGGTCTCAAGGATTGGACCAAGGAACAATGCCCTCTCAAACATGGCTACCCCACAAAGCTCTTGCTTCGAGCGATATCAAAGGAGAGCAAGCCCGCTCGCGAGTTGGCCTTCTGTGCGGCTCGTACTACCTCTGTGCAAGCTGTTGGGCAACACCTCTGGGATATGGGCCAACCAGGTGGCGACGTTCTTCAGGCACCATTGTTTCCACATAGTTCCTCTTCAGCCATCCTCCCACTTCTTGTTCAACAAATCACCCACCAGTTCAAAGACAATGTGAACAAAGTTAGGCCGAGAAACGTCTTCATGTGGGCATGGCAGAAAATGGTTTGATATCATCATATTCATGTGCTACCATGGGGGGAGCCTCGTGGTCGAAAGATCTTGTCCTCTTCCAAGACATGGATTCTCCTCACAAAGCCTCCCACTGAACAAGAGCATCAAGATGTTGAGAATGGTCGCCGGGCAATGGACGACAATGACGATGCAAATCTTTCTGACAATGACAACCCCATGAATGATGACGCCATCCTCGCCGAGTGGTCCATTGTCAATATTCCCATTCATAACCTTCGCAAATATCTCAATTCGCCTCATATCCCCGAGGAGGCAACCCACGAAGCTGCGATGAAGACAATTGGCTCGGCTGAGCGAAACAAGCCTACTTATCAATCCATTATCAATGCCTATGACTATGTCGGCCGTCATATATCTATGTCAAACCCTCTCCACAAACTTGTCATTTTTGCTGCTGCCATATTCATTACTACCAACCCACGCACTTCATACAACCCCAAAGACAAACCCCATGACTCCGGTGCTCGTAGTCCTGAGGCAATTACCAGGCTGCTTCGAACTCTGCCTTGGACGATTCCTCAGAACTCAAAAGGAACCAAAGGTGCCAACAATCGCACTTTATATTACACCACCTTGGTGTACTATCTTATCTCCATGCTTGACCAAGGGTCCCCGATTCACCGAGGTCTGGTCCAATCTGGAGCGCAGCCTGAAGCATGGACACATAAGCACAGTACGTTTGTCTCACACAATGCGCAATGTGTCTCACTCAGGTTGAATATGTTTCCAGATGCAAAGTCCATGACGGCACTCATGATGGTCCGAACTGGATTCGCTACAGCTCACAGCTATAGCGGTATGTTCCGCGGAACCAAGTATAATCAAGCTTACAAATTCAAGACTTTAGACCAGTACAAGGCAATGGGTGAAGAGTTGTATGACAATCTGAGTTCCATGGATCCTCTTGGACCTCGGAATGCGATTGCTATGATTCTCGGGGAAAATAATGCTGATGAGATTGCAGAACAATTACATCTTGAAACTCTCCCTAGGCCATCTATCTCTGCTATGTCATCGCAGAGTCAAGGTCGGGACGAGTACGATGATATGTGGAATAATCATCCACTTGCTATGGACTCTGATGAGGACTAAGATATGTTACTAGTATTCTGTTGGTATTCAAATAGAACGATATTTAGAATCTGCTTAATTTTAATCATTCTTACTGTTTCGTTTCACCATCAAATAACATGATAATGAAGATGTGCTCAGTTTTTGATATTGTTAGTATTTCGCTTGTTGTTCAAATACGATGATATCCTTAATTTACGATATTTTGAATGATGTCGTATTTCGCTTGCTGTCGAAATACGATGATTTTGGAATTTCTCCATATTTTCGATGCAACGTATTTTGAAACATTTTGTAGTGCATTGGACAGTCAAACATAAAATACCCCCACTTTGCATGGGGCCCAGTATTTCGCTGGCTGTCGAAATACGATGTTTTTTAAATTTCTCCATATCCTCGATGCATCGTATTTTGAAACATTTTGTAGTGCATTGGACAGTCAAACATAAAATACCCCCACTTTGCATTGGGCCCAGTATTTCGCTGGCTGTCGAAATACGCAACGTGTTTTGAAACATTTTGTAGTTCATTGGACAGTCAAACATAAAACTATTCTAAGTCAAACATGCAATATTGCTAGGTAGACTCAGAATTCTTTGATTATACTAAGGTGCATTGAAGGGTAAATCAGCTCAAAACTGAAGTTTTCTTAACCTACTTGAGTTCTAACCCTACCTTGTGTCAAAATACGTACTAGAATGCTGAGGATACTGAGTCTGCAGCTGGATTTTTCATGGACAAAGGTAAGTATAATTAATTCATCATATTTTTATTCAACTTTTACTTACATCTGACATAGGTGCTAATGATAATGAGGCTGTAGCAGCAAGTACAGACTCAGAAGATGACAGAGAAGATGCAGTATCCTTTGGATCTCTGGAAGAAGGTGAGTATTATTTTTTTAACTTTAAAAATCATGACTTATAGATTATACAGACAGTGTCTTGGACACTCCTTCCAAGTCCAATTTGATTCCTCACCCTGGAGGGGACCCAAATCTCAACAATACACTTCGGGAGGCAACTCCTCTTCCTCAGGAACCAAGTACTCCACCCACTCGAAGTGTCACAGATTCTTTCAGAAGGCGCAATCAGAGGTCAGGTCGTGAGCCAGTTGACACAACTCGTAAGTCTTTTCTTTGTGTGCAATTCCATCCAGGACGGATTGATGGTGCACACGTGCGCGATTCCGTCCTGGACAGATTGATGGCATGCATGTGCGCCATTCTGTCCTGGACGGAGTGTTGCCGGTCATATGCACATGTCCGTCCTGGACGGAGTGATATTCCTGACATGCACAATTCCGGCAGCAACATATCCGGCAGCGGTATGTGCCAGGGTGCTTCCAAAGGGTATTCATGTGGTGCATAACATGCAGGGGGCAAAGTTCTCACTTCCGCCTCATGAAGTAGCAACATGACATATTTCTCATTCAATTTCAGATCAAAAAGGGAAGTTTAAACCCTATCCTAGGGTTTACTCCATCCCTAGGATGGAGAAAAAGAGCCTCATAACCCTAAGATGAAATGGGGGTCGGACGAATACGAGAACGAACGTCAAAATGTCAACCACGTATCATTTGCATGATATCTTCAGTTCACCGGCCGCTTGGAGGAAACTATAACAGTGGGACGCGTCTTGGGTAGCTTGAACAGTTAATTGATCTCTCTTGTATAGTTAACTTGGGAGAGGTTTTTATACGCGCGAGTGCATGAACTGCAAAATCAAGACTTTCAAAACTAATAGTACACTGTACAAACCACGAACGAAAAGGGGCAACACACATTTTACAATATCGATGCATGCAACGTCAAGACCTGGCGGAGCCGACTAAATCGTAGCAAGTGAAACCTAAGCCGTCTGGTACAACCCTAAAACTCGTCATGAGGATACCTAGTCGCTTCCCCACTAGCTTTACCACCGTTCGCCGCAAAGAACGGGAAGAGGAACCTCTCGGAGTCCAGGTCAACATACCCACTATAAACAATCAACTGCGGGTCCTGGTTACTCGTAATGGGGTTCGACGACATATCCTTCGGCAATGGGTTTGTATCGTCCGGGCTAGGACCTTTGAAGCTCCCCGGGATAAGTTGGCCACCGTCGAAGAGCTGTTTGACCAGCTTCTTCGCTTCGTTGAAGAGAACAGTATACGTGGGTACACCTCGTTTACGTTGGGCTTGTTTCTTGATGACAGATGTGACAGCGTACATCCATGGATCGACAACTCCATTGTTTGTGCGGAGTGACTTGACGTTAAATTGGGTTTCGTGGCATCCTGCGAGGAGGATGCCTGGCGTGGCGGTGTGCTTGTCTAACATTCCCCCACCCATGCATGAAGAGGTGAGGATAGTGAGGTTGGCTCCGGATGCGAGGTTGTATTAGGTACGCGTTAGCTATATGGCAATCCCAACTTGCATGCGCAACAGCTCACATCACGAATTGCCGTACCGACCCAATCGTTGTCCACAACCTCTCTCAAAGTCCCTTCATTGTTCCCCGCAAATTTCCACCCCTCGTCATTCCCATCCACTTCGCCAGAACCATCGGGATCGGGATAGGACGAACCATGTGTGTCGACGTACACGAAACGGACGTCACCTGCAACAGCGCTGGAGAGTAAGGCCGTGAACTTGCTCTTGAAGTTGGCAGCGGTGGGAGGGTCTTGTCCCTTGGTGCATTGACAGGGACTCCCGTTGGTAGGCTCGATATCAAAGTAACTGAGCTCGACGTCGCTATGGTCCAACCCGAGATACTTGGTGAGCATGTCCTGGACGAGGAATATCCCGTTGTCAGGACCGGTGCCGAATCGCATGATGAGAGCCTATTCGGAACCTAGTCAGAAGTACGAACTCATCTCGAGTCGATGGTACGCGTACCTTTTTCTTGTGCATTGCCCGGTGATCAGTCTCCTGTGTGTAGATTGAAGTTGGAGATCCATCTTCAGTAGTCGACATAAGGATTGTAGCATCCTGTCCTCCGCCTCCGAGGATAGTTGCCTCATAGTTATAGTATCCATCACTGAATGACCCAGTCACTTTACCATCCTCGTCAGTGGCGACGTTACTGAACGTTGTAGTGACTTTGTGGGCCGTCTTCGCGTTTCCGTCGGCGTCGGTAGTCCACTGATGGTACAAACCAACAGGTGCGCCATCAGCAACGCCCTCGGGGACAACGAAAGTGATCATCTCGTTGTCTGCGTATTCTGACCAGGTCAACTTCCCGGTATACACCTCCGCAGAGGGAACACGCAAGGTGTCGCCATACATACGGTCTAGCGTGAAGGGACCGTGCTGTTCACCACTGGGGTTCCGCATCGTCACGTTAAGGGTGCTGAAATCGCTTGCAACAATCGAGTCGAAAATGTAGTATGAGAGGGCGACGGTGAAGCGATATTCAGTGGTAGTGTTTGTGACAGTACTGATCGTTCCTTTCTGCAAAAGGCAGGGCGAGCATGCGATTAACATTATGTGTTAACCTACGACAAGATTGCGCTAGTACGTACCTGAGACGTGTTGACTTTCTCGTTCCCGTTGGCATCGACGGTCCATTGCCAATGCGCAGTAACGGGATCGTTGATAGCGAACCCACCAGGGATGACTACGGTGATGGTCTCGTTGACCGCGTTGCTGGACCAATCGAGTTTGCCTGAATAGATGAACATCGTGATAGAAATGAGGTTCCGCTGGGGTATTGCTGCTGCTGTTATTGGGGTGAGTCCGTCGAAGGAGAATGGAGATTCGAGAGTCCTGCCCATTGCTTTATAAAACCTTCAGCCCGACCGATTGACCTTAACGAGGTCGAAGCATTCAATGTAGACACAGAATCACTATTTAGAAGGGCTTCCAACGAAAGTGAGCACATGCGAGGCCACACGAGTTAGCCAGAGGCCAATGAAGTCACTTGCAGGCACATTGCTCTTCGACACGTTGAACCATCCTGCCCATTCTTGACGCAATAGTGTCCATCTTTACTCCATTTGAGCGAGCAACCACCAGAAGGATACTTTAAGAGGGGTAGTACGCACCTCGCAATCTGAATGACTCAACGGGGTCAGGGATACATTTTGCACAGAGGCATTCTGTCTCCGGTGGCGAGACGGTGTTAAAGTGTGCGGCTTGGAAGATTCGTACGTTGCAGCGAGCATCGTGACCTACATTTGGTCACATAGCATCACTGTCGTGCTAATTGCTGCGGGTGCTCCCCGAGCGATTCCAGAGTGTTATCTCAGGACCGAGCAGCTCAGCTCTAAACACACAAAGCCTAAGCTTAAAATCGGTCAGAGTTGCTCCCTCCTTCAGTGGCAATCAGTAATCTCCATGATAGCAGAACGGAAGCACGCACCATGTGATCCCAGCAAAGTCCGGCATTTGTATGAAACTAGACATACCAAGCCTACCGCCGAGTATCTGACTTAGTGTTGTAGTGGTCACGTACCTGAACGTCGAACTTTGCGCTTGTGAAGCACTAGAGCAGTCAAGTGCATTGACCACCGCGTTAAAGCCGAATAGTAAACGTACTAATTAATCAAATGCTTTCTCGTCGATTGGTTACAGTCTCGAGGATAAGTCAGTGCCGCATACTAGTATCGAACTCAGTCCCTACGCTTTCTGAACAATACAGGTGTGTAGGGATTCGGCACGCAACTCTCACCCACGAACAAATTGGCCGGTCTGACACCTTCCTTTTCGAGCTTGACGTCGTAGGTGAGGATCGTGTGTGCCAACATTGCCTTCAACTCGTTCGCTGCGAAGAACCTCCCAGGACTACGAAACGTGCAGTTAACTCAAGCAGTTACCACAATGAAAGCAAAGCGAAAGGATCTTACCATGCGTGTTTGCCGTGGCCGAATGGAATGTAATTCGGCGACGTACTGACGAATTGGTGTTTCGTGGCTTCTCCGCCCTCGCCTTCGCGCATGTTCGAAAACCTGAACGGGTCGAATGATTCAGGATCAGGGTATGTCTCCGGATCTAGGTGTATAGCTCGGGATGCCGCGACGACGATTTGCCCAGCGGGGATGCAGTGTCCGGTGGAAAGGGTAACCGGGACCAATGTTTTGCGCAATACGGAGACTGGCATCGTTGGTGTTAGATTTAGTGGATTCTAATCCATGTAGTAGACATACCAAGGCCGCCGCTGAGACGCTGCGATTCTCGCATGAAGCTGTCCAACTTCCTCAGCTTCTGCATAGCACCTTTCGTCCAGCCTTCTTCTTTGATTACGGTCTCGATTTCGTGGCGGAGGGGTTTAATGTATTGAGGGTAAGCCGCCAGGTAGTACATCGCATGTGTAAAACTCTGTTGATTGTGAAGTAAAGGGGCAAACAATGTCCAGAAGGCAGACTCACGTTCGATGAAGTATGGATCGCTGCGAAGTTCACGGAAAGGATCATTGGTAGAATGATCTCAATGCCTTTTCCTTTCTCGAGCGCAGCATCAATGATCCATTGAAGCAGGTCGTTCTGGCCGATCGCTCAGTGCCGAGACTAACGAACTCGCAATAGGACAGCGTACGGGTCTATCACTCCATTCATTCCCGTCTTCCTTCATTTTCTTGATGCGCTCTTCAATCATAGGACCTAACAGCTTGAGACCTTGCCTGACACTGCGGCGAGACTCGTCGATGAACATTCCGGCGACGCTACATACAACATCAGAAGAGCAACTCATAGAAAAACGAAAGCGAGAGGGCAGGGAGCTCACGGATGAAGCCATTCAGGCCACCACCTTAGAACATCTCTCGTATTCATGACTTGAAGTGTATGTTTGATTGCAAGGCTCAGATACTCCTTGTGGCGACCTGCGAAGATGACATTGGTATTGCTTCTGGTAATGACGTTCGGAGAATAGTACTTACACATTGGGAGGCCAACGAAGACGCGACTACTCACTCGCGCGACTATTTGCTGCATTGTCGGAAGGATATAGTGGGGTGTCCAATCTAAATCACAACGAGACCGGTAAGCTCGTTCTCTGTATGTGCCGAATAGACATAGGTACCTTCGGAGAGGGGGATCAAATCATTGTAAGCAGCCACGATCTCCTCACGAATGTCCGCAAAGATACTCGCAAGGTGTCGTGTGAGATGTGCCCGAATAACCTCAATATGGAATGGGTCTTTCTCGAAATCGCCGAAAGTGTAGCTCAAATGGACGATCTAACAAAACGAAGGAGGTAATCAGCGTAAGGACAGTAGTACCGATGATGGAAGCTCGATACGGACATCTTCACTAGCATCGAAGAAAGATACTTGGTCATCGGGCAATTTGCGAAGCTCGTCAACCATTCGGGGGCCATTGACGACGACAAGCCATCGCTCGTATGTGGCGATCTTGAACACCCCTCCTTTGTACTACACAGACGGTAACAATGTCAGAATTGAGACGACACGCGAATCGAGCCATACTAACCTTCTCATACCCTTCTTGCAGCATCTCCCGAGCATGACGTACATACTTGCGTGCGCTCAAAAACGAGAGGAGCGGAGCAGAGTGTCCTATGGTAGGGATATCATATAGCTATGCGCACGCAAAGAGAAACGCTATGAGTGGAACTTCACGGATAGAGTCAATAAAGGTGATACTTACACTGCCGATAGTCCATCTATAGAACAAATATAGGACCGGGAGCAGCACAGCGAGAGCGTATGTTATGAGCAGCGGTAGCCCCATACTGGGGGGCGATGTACGAGAAATTGAGGTAGGTTTGCGGCGTGCCTAGGGTCAGTGTCACTTTATACTACACGATAGATTCAACATCCGACGCTTGCGAGGGGATCACGGCAATTTTCAATACTGAGACGCGATTTCGATATTCATCCCTGCAGGGCTTGATAGGGAGGATACCGCACAATGACCTCAAACATATGGACCACCAGGCGCGTCATACCGGACGAGCTTTGGAAATAGATTTCATTTGTTGGTGTAGCCATAAATCGCCTAGGTCTATCAAAAAAGGGAGGTCAAACTGTGCAGAGAGATGATGCCAGAAACTTTAACAATAGCATTCGTTCTGTGGAATCGGAAGATGAGAGAGAAGCAGAGCATCCGACGTTTCGGATTCTGATACATCGCCGCTCGAAAGGGTTCAGCGTTCAGGGCTGAGAGACTTGGGACACAAGTAATGTCACGCCAGCGGGGAGGCTCTTCACGATGCAAAGATTGAAGTAGCAGACCACGAAGACCGCTAGCAGCTCGAAATAATGAACGAGCGTACATAGTAAGGAGGAATGTCACCGCTTGAGTCGAGCAACCTTTTTTTGCGAATTGAACTGCCCCGCAAACCACGTGTCGATCTCAGTCCATTTATGGGAAGTGTTCAAGTTCGCCCGAGGACGAGCTTTCAAGGTTTCAACGTTCAACCTCTACTCGACTCACTCACACGTCCGTGGTCATAAAGAGTAGCTCTGCGGCTTAGGAATTATATAGAGAGTAATTCTATTGCAAACTAAACAACTGCGTGCCCTAGGAACTAACGAGGCATGAGAGGTGAGTTTCGAACATCTCTAATACGATGCGGATCGCACGTTAGAGATTGATCTTGATGAATCGCTGACTCACTAAAAGGCCGCGGGAGAGGAGAATATTTCAAGAACTTGTACGGAAGAGGAAGGGGTCGGGAAAGAGGTCATTCCAATGTTCCCAGAGACAACGGAGACGCGAGTGGCTCGGCTTCTGCTCGAGGAGTCAAACGGAATCGATCCGGTTGGGACTCACTTGTGTCGACCCAGTTATATGGAGAACTCAACAATTCATAGAAATAGAAGGAAGTTCGGAGTCTCTCGTGGATAGGCTGAGGCGGATGGATGGCAGGAGTTATCCGGCATACCGTGACATTCAAGGTAAGGCCGAGAGGCTTCTACTTCGTTGTCTTGGGTAGGGGCTTCCGCATTGATGTACTGTTGAAAGGCTCCTGGGACTACAACACTGCAACACTCACCATAGATCACGTCCAGAGTGATCCATATGCATCCCCCAGCAAACTACGGCTGTACATCCCTCACAGCGTAGCGCGATATCCGGAGCATCTACTGACACCGAACATCAGGTAGGTATGCCATTTCTCCATATAATACTACAGTTCATATTTTCCGAGTCTTATTACTCTTGTAGGAAAGTCGCCCTTTGTGACTATCTCCTTCGCCAACTCAATAGCATTCTCCCGTCACTCCCGCGAGGGTACAAGTCTAGCGGATGGCACGGGGCAAAGGGAGGGGAAATATCTGTAGACAGGCCTGGTAAGCAGGTACTAGAACGCAGCGCAGTCGTTGTGAAGGAATCCGGCATTGAAGTGAGGTTTACTACTTCATTACCGGCGCAAGGTGAATCCAGTTTCACTACTACAATTGATACTGTCATAATCAACCTTGAATCACAAGGACGAACTATCTTGGGCGATCCTGCTGCTGAGATCTTTCGAGATGGTATTCCAAAGATGATCAACGCTCTTCTGTACGATTCGCAAGACAAAAGACGACTACAATCCTTTGTGGAATCCATTGAGGACCAAGAAGATCTTCGCAGGCAAATCAATAATAAAGGTACATATGGTCCACTTCTCCACGTATCGAGGTCTAATGCAGAACGCATTCTTGCCATAGGTCTTGTAGCTTTCGTTCGCAACGGGGCCATCCTACCCCGAGCTAGTGGCGTCTCGGATTTACCCTTACAGGGATCTCACGTTGTTTCGTTCCAGTCCCCGCCGAACTTGGAGCGCACTTTCGTCCTCCCCAATGGAGGTGAAGTACGGGGTATGGGTATACCGGCAGGCATTACGATGGTCGCTGGCGGAGGGTTCCACGTACGTTGCTGTTTTCTCTGTCTATGTTTCCGTCCATGTCATGACAAATTGCGTGCAGGGGAAATCAACCTTACTGGACGCGTTGGCAGTAGGATGTTATAACCACATACCGGGAGGTGAGCTCTGTTACGCCTTCCTTGTCTCACTGCGCATTCTTACCCTGGCGACCTCGGTCGCAGATGGGCGTGAATTCGTCACGTCGTCCTCCCATATCGTTTCGGTCGAAGGAGAAGACGGTCGCTCAATTCAACGTGTCGATATTTCACCTTTCATTTCAAACTTACCAGGAGGAATATCCACATCGGACTTCTCCACGAAGGATGCTAGCGGAAGCACGTCCATGGCCGCAGGTGTCATCGAAGCTATCGAAGTTGGAGCGGATACTCTGTTGTTTGATGAAGATACTTGCGCGACGAACTTCTTGATCCGGGATAGGAGGATGCAGAAACTCATCTCGGTAGATCCCATAACCCCGCTCATATTCAAAGTATGTACCATTCTCCAGGTTCTAAGGCAAAACAGCCTTCTCTGATACGCAGTCATGCAAACGTAGGTTAGAGCTTTATTCAAAGACCATGGGTGCTCCTCCGTTTTGGTCATTGGTGGATGCGGTACGTATTGCTTCGCTCGAATGACACAATGGAGGCATACATTGATACCTATCGAACACAGGTGACTACTGCGACGTTGCAGATTTGGTTCTCGAAATGCGAAACTACCAATGCTACGATATCACCGAAAGGGCGCGACAAGTAGCCCAAGAGATCCCCTCCGTTGTCTCTTCTCACGAAGGTACTGTTACCCGTATTACCCTCCCTTTCCCGACTGACTGATTGACTTGTGAACTTCATAGTATCATCATTCGGCCAGATCCAACCTCGCCAACTGCAATGCAATACCCTTCCACCGTATGGCAGCAAAACCGTCGCACGCAAACTAACTGCGATCCAAATCACCAACGAGGAAACCCTCAACCTCTCCGCGCTCAAACAACTAGTGAGCGAGAGTCAGACTCGGGCGATCGTACAAGCTATGCACTACATCGCTGCCAACGAACAAAGCGTCTCAGGGGACGAGATCGTTGCGGGAGGTGTTGACGAAGATGGACGGCGTGATTGACGAAGGTGGGTTGGACGCCCTTGTTGCTGAAGATCGTCTGGACGGATTCTTGGCTCGTCCGCGAGCTGTGGAAGTTGGAATGGCTGTTAACAGACTGGTATGTGCTCGTTCATCTCCCTCCTGGCCGTACTCACTCTGTCTTCTTAGCGTTCAGCGTCGTTTCGAGCTCATGACTCAAACAAAATGGAGGAATGAAGTATTGAGGAAGTAGGAATGTAACTAAGCTGTAACATGTGTACAAATGCGCAGGATGATAAAATACAGTTGGTATCAAAACAAACTAGCTAACATACGAGAAAAGCCCTAAGAGGAAGAAAAAGAAACTCATGTAAGTCAGTGAACAATGCATTCGTTGTCTGATCATGATCGGTGTCTAGTTGTCCACCTCCAAACTCTCTGGGTCGAATCTATGTACGGTCTGAACAACGTCGGAGCCCTTCCGGGCGAAAACAAGCTAACGACACGCCGAATCAGTATACATCACAAGCAACAAGGAGAATACCGAAAGAAAACCCACCATGTACGGATTAGCAGTCGAGCCAGTCGTATCCGCCAAGACCTCATCCTTCGAAACAATCGACACATCCGAATCATTATACTTGAACCACTGATCAGGCTTATCCGGCAAATTCCTCGAATAGAAGAAATAATGTCCCCAAGAAGGGGACGAACCACGGTGAATGAACACTGAGGTAAGCTCGTACGCGGCACTGTCGTCGTTAACCCATAGAGACTCAAGTTCTTCTTTGAGCTTCGTGGCGGTGGCGCGTTCGTGTTCGAGTTGCGAGGTGATCATGTCTCGTTCGACGCGTAGAGCGCGTGTGAGGGAATCGTCGATGTCCGGGAGGTCAATGAGTGTTTGGGTAGAAAGGAAGTCCGCGGTTGCCCCAAGAGCAGGCGGATACGGAGCGTACTGCGCGAACACGACCGGTCAGTACTGGTCAACGAACACTCGATTAAGATACTCACCTTGCCCTGAGTAAGCTTGTGAATTCTGTCCCGGCATGCGTTGAGCTCCGTCTGGATAGCCTTCGAACGCGCCTTCTTCTCGGGATTAGCAGTATCCATGAACCGGTCGAGGAACAACGTCTCCCCAAACTTGATGTACGCCTGCGACTTGTTACAAGCCCGATTTGGATGCTCGCGTGGCCACATCAGTATCCAAGATCTGAATCGGGATGGCCTCTTGAGCTGATGACGGGGAAATGAGATGGGCTTGCAGAGCTCAGAAGTAGGAAACCCGGCCCTGAACATGAGCCCACGAAGAGCTTGCATGACGGCGTCGAAGGTAAACTTGCGAAGAAGAACCTAAACGAATAAACCCGCCGCCAGCCGTGAGCCCTCGAAGGGAGTGACTGACGGCGTCGAGGAGGGGTGGGCAAGAGAATCCAAAACACAACGACCGACGCCGGCCGTAAGCCCACAAAGGGCGTAGCTAACGGCGTCGAAGGGAAATGGGCCACGAAAGCCCGAAATTGAGAAATTGCCGCCAACCTGAGCCCACGAAGGGCTCGGTTGACTGCGTCGAGGAGGGAATAGGATTGAAAAGGCCGTAGAGAAAGAAACGCCGCCAGCCAAGCCCACGAAAGGCCACAGCTGACGGCGTTCTGAAGGGAAAGGGGACAAGGGGGAAAGGGAAATAGAAGAACGAAAAGAACAGCCGCCAGCCGTAGGTCCACAACAGGCACGGCTGTTGGCGTCGAGGGAAGTGGGCGATCAGTGCCCCAGAATCAATAAGTATGGCCGCCGGTCATATGCCCTAAGGGGCGCGACCGACGGTGTCGAGGGGGAAGAGGGAGGGGTAGGAGAAAGGAGACAAACGAACAAGCAGAAATAATGGGAAAGCCCTACCGTGGACGAGTAAGTGCACGGACAGGGTAGTGAAAAAAGAAAAGAAACAGAGATATCGAAACGTACCTCGAAAATTTATATCCCTCACGGTACGATCTGTCCTAACCTAACACCGGCTGTGGCGGAGGGGAGAGGACGAGCCGAGACCGTCTGACGGGGCGATAGGCGTACAAAGGGGGTTGCCAAGTACATGCGAAGCGTCGTGTCCTAACCCTAAGGGGTGCCCGAGAACAAGCTGAATACTCAGGGATGATGCTTCCATAGGTACATAGTTGGTGATATACATCGTTTTTCGAATCGCTAGCGAACGCCATGGCGGCTGTGGCGGAGGAGGGACGGCGTTCCGATACGTGGGGAAGGGAGTATGCACGGGAAGTGCTCGATCCAAGGGAGGAATTGTGTTAGGGGGCCCGCCGCTGTCTGATGGCTCTTGAGGGCTCCGAGGTGGCTCGTAAGGTTGAGTAGTGGAATTCTGAGGTAGTCGTCTCTAAGATCGAGGGCTGGGGGACGGCTTCATGCGAGGATAGTTAACAATCAGGCGGTCGGGGCCGGGTGAGAGAAACATGCACTTACCTGGAGTGCGAGTTCCCCTCACGCCCTGCCGCCACTCCAATATGATCTTTGAAGCGCCAAGTGGAGAATTCGGGGCGGAACAGTGTTGTCGCGAGCGTAGATGTGTCGAATGCGGAATTGTATATGACCCCATTTGAACGAGAATGGCCGAGGGTAAGATTACTGAGGGATCAGAGATTGGGGGATAAGGGAAGCCACAGACAACATCTGTGGCGAGGGGTGGAAGGTGAAACGCTAATCGTTGGCGTAGTTGAAGATCCCAACTTTAACAGCAGTTTGAGGGGAGGCACGGTAGTGGGAGATGTGACTGACGTCAGGCTGGGGCGGGAAGGGGAAGGCTGCTGTGAGGGGTAAGCGACTGCAACACAGAATGGAGAACAGAAAAAAGACCAAATTACGCACTCGTAGTGCGCGGTCAGGTCGACGAATGAGATAAGGAAAGTGATAAGCAGATAGAACAACATACTTCAACCTCGCGGTATCCCTCACGATACGCCGCATCCTCCCAGCTCTCCAGGAAAGTCCGCCTTGAGCACGGCGTCACGAATCGCTGTCCAGGTGAGCCAGAAAGTTTTCAGGAATGGAGTGGATGCGCCGCGTTGTCGTGAACGACTGGGAAAAAAGACGACGATGACATCAATAATTGAACGTTCTTGAAAGGAGGCATTGGGTGAGGCCTTGAGGTAGTCCGGCTTACTAGAGGAACCCAATGAATGCTTGCGACACCCGCCGAGACCGCGACAGCAAGAGGCGCAATAATGGCCCCGCTCGCAGCTACGGTTGGCTTGACGTGGTCCTTGAGAACGCAAAGTACAGACTGGGGATGTACACATCACCACTGCTGTATCAACGGTGACACGTGAGGATTGCGTTGAATCTTCAATCAGAACGTTCAAGAGCATGAGTCATCTGAATCGCGTATGGAACCTGAAAGCCATCGGTGGCAGTCATGGCACTATAAATGTGCACAAACAGTTATTCAGACGTACCTGTTGATACCAACGCCCCCAGTTTGTCAGCTCCTCTCCCCGACCAGCGCAGACAGCGAGCTCAGAGAGATGTGTCGAGGAACAGCTGTAGCATGATAGACAAAAGGGAGGACCTGGGAGGACGCGGGTGAAGAGAAGATGGCGTCTCGCTTCAGCCACACTCTCCGGTCCAACCGCTTCCCCGCCTCATGTGCGACCCTTAAGGCCTTGTGACCGCCTTCCAAGACAACATACTGCCATAAGGGCCAGACATGCCTGAGGGGGAACAAAGGGAAGACCAAAAGAGATAGAACGCATATAGCCTGAAACACTTCGATGCGGAGTGACAGGCAGTATTAGGTTATTGCCATTACGTTGCAATTCCGACCGATATCATATATCGCTGCCTTGTCGCAGCCGCCTACTCACCTGGTCCTCAGCCGCCATTCCCCCACAAACATGGTACGTACCTTTGACTAACGCTCCCTCATGTCGTCTCTCATGCCCTCTTCAGGAGACTGTGGTCGCAAAGGTTTACTGGGAAGCTGCGTGGCAGCATCTCCCTCTGGATTCAATCAACAGTCATTGGGAGCATCTGCATACACAATGGTGGGGTCGGAAGGAGGAGTTCAAAGCGAGGCTGAAAGAGAAATTCATCGACTTCTCTGCCCCTCAACTGGACCCGATCCTCAATGAGTTGCCCTTCAACCTCTCCCCACACTACCAAGTTGTATATCCGGGATGAGTACGTGCTCTTCACAAGATGACTCCTAAACTGCCGCCGCATCAAGCAACCGCGCCGTATGTCAGGTGCCCTGGTACTTGGACAACCGGGAATAGGTATGTTTCACGCACAATTATTACTTTTTCAACGCGCTCATTCATTGTAAGGCAAAACATGCTTTCTTCTGTACTTCATCGTTCGATGTCTAGCGGAAAAGGATCCTGTCATATTCACCATTGCCCAGAATATGTCATTCCTCTTGGACGAGAAGGGCGTTCGACAATGTTCTCTCAAGGACATTGAGGACAATATAGACGTCATCCCTCGATATCTTCCCACCCGAACGTGGTATCTATTCGACGACCGCAGCAAGGATCGAATCCCGAACTTCTTAGCCTTGAACTCATCTACCCTCTTCTTTGTCGCAACTACATCACCAAAGCAAAATCGGATTGATTCGTTCAAGTCCACCTCGGCGCTGAAATGGTGGATGGATCCGTGGACACCGGAGGAAGTCGCTCTACTGTACGTTGTAAATTATTCGGATCCGCGTAAGAAAGCACTGACGTGGCTATTAGGCTGGAATCTTCAAAGAACCAACGCCTCGTACGGCTCATGATCAACGCATTTGCTCAAGAAGCGACGGAGACGGCGGAGGAGATTGCCGACAAGTCAGGGAAGGCTCCCGTCGCATTCACGGTTAGAAATCCTGCCGACGATAGCGACGGCGACACCTTCACCGTCAATAGGACGTACCTCCAGCTTATGGGTGAGGCCATCTGCGAGGTCATTGGACCCTGCGTCCGTGACATCATCAAAGGGTTGGAGTGCAAAACTGGTATCCTCTCGTATTTAACCAAAGAATTGTCCCTGGCACCTCGCGAACCCAAGTATTGGAACGATATCGGCGCCATGTCCAACGAAGACTCCCATAAAATCATCCTCGTTCGCCGCCAGATGCACGACATCCCGCCTATTTGTTACGAAGTACACGATAATGGAGATGCAGCAAGTACTTTCATTGACGAGGATGAAATCATGTATTCCTTCAAGTCGAAGACGATTCGACAACTCGTTCTCCACCGTGACGACTCTTTGGAACAGTCTGAACTGATTCGTTACCTCGCGGCGTGCAGAAGGCTTGGCCCGAGTATTCAAACATTATCCGGTCATCTCTTCGAGCATTGGGCTATCTCATGTATACGTCTTTGCCTGCAGCGGCGCATACCAGCGAATTCTACCTCTCAGTCCCATGGTCGAGATTGAACCAGTCCCTGTGAACACCACCGCTGCATCCCAATTTTCATCGTCATCGGTTCCCTCTCCGTCTACATCCACAGCCACGTCCATCCCGAGCACCGCCTCTCCTCCCAAACGCTCTCGCAGTACCAGTGCGAAGCGTAAAGCAGCATCCACAGATACGACTGGGGCATCAAGGAAGCGTGCCAAAGACTCGTCTACTAACAACCAAACTCCAACCGTGTCAGGCAATCCGGACGACTCTGTTGCTGCCCCAGCGGGGACGACTGATGAAGCCGATGAACCCCCTCCGGTTCGTTTCGTCTATGTCGATACCTCCAATGCCCCGACTGGCCGTCAGGACGCCGTGGTGGTGCGACCGGGGAAGTTGGAAATCGACAACAACCCTGCCCCCCTGCCAAACACGTATAGGACACCAACGACTGATGTCAGGGTCAAGTGGACAAAGCGGAATCTCTCAGTATTCGATGCCATCAAAGAGGTTACCGTGGATAACTTGGACAGTTCGACCATCTACACATCCTCCCGCCATACAAACCCTTTGTTCGACGCATTCTTCTTGGAAGTGGATGAAAATGCGGCCCCGCCAACTGTCATTCTCTGGGTGCTTCAGATGACGGTACAACGCACGCACAATGGGAAAGCTTCAGGTTTCGCCCTGATCTCACATATCCGGAGCCGCGCGAAAATGAAGTGGGGTGTGGATGCTGAGCTGAGGTATATGCTTGTCGTTCCACACGATAACGCATCCCGACGTGTGGAGTGGATCTTCGATTCAGCTTTCAACTCGAAAGGTAACCGAGGCAACGTCTTCATTCAATTCATCGACATCTCTCAGGTTCCGCAGAATGAAATCGTATATGACGAGATATTTGCCAGAGTGTCAACAACATCCACGTAGTACTTTGCATTTCCTTGTTCCGTTGTCTGCTGTTTTACTGCCATGTTGCTGTTGCGCCGCCTCCTCGCCTGACTCGTTGTTTTGCAGGTTGGTATTCATGTATTTGTCGTTGACCCGTCGTCGCGCAATGATGAATAATCAGTATATTGACTCACTGTGAGCCCGGATGTGCATGGCGAGCACGTAGATATCGCAAACTTGACCCTGTAAGCGCCATAAGTGGGTTCTAAGTTGGCGACCACTGCTTTCTGGCGGGGCCACAAACTTGACCTCCACCACACTCTTGTCGACTAGCGCTGAGTATCAGCACACACTTGACAGATCCGGCACGTCCACTCACTTGACCACTACGCTATGTTTGTGCTCAGCACTCACTTGGACTTGGGTAATCATCCGCCTCACTTATGAGTGACATCCTCGCGAAAAATTCGTTTGTCTCAAACCCAGCGCTGGTTTCAACACTCAAGCGCCGAGTTTTTCACGGTGTGCAACCTCCCGACCCAAGCACAAGGCAAGCCCAGCCTGCTGCTTCATACTATGGACTCGCTGAGCTTTCAACATGCCTTCTTCGAACCGTCTTGCAGCAACCGTCTGTATTCACCTTGAAACATTGGCGCATCAACTTTCTGCGGGCTGAGGAAACAGCGTGAAGCCCGAGCTTCGGTTCTCGGGCGCTTGTTTGTGTAACCCCAAGCTTTCGGGCCTCAAGCCCGAAGCCGAGCCCAAAGTGCGTCATCGTCTACTCAATGTCTTCAGACAGACCTCAGCTTCACCGAGCCTGAATTGTTAGCCCTGACTTCAACTTCCATATTTGGTCTACTCGGCAAACTCTCAACTCGCTCGCCGTCGCCAGCCGCTCGTTGTCAGTTGAACCGGCGAATTAGTGTTGCCGCGGAACAGGACCCGGAACGTCTCAAGACCAAATAAGCGCTGGTATCGACGGTTTCGAAATCGCTCAGAACTGCCTTGAGACATTCCGGGAGACTGAGAAAAATGCTGAGTAATCAGATACTTACCACATATGGTTTTAGCCTTGCCTGTAAAGGCAAGCCCTGATGCATGACGCATGATCTCCGACCGACTAGTAGTACGCGCCTCAATTGAATAAAGAAATCCAATGTAAGGTTATATACCAGAGTAGTATACATCTGTATCATGAAGGGAGGTGTCGGTTTGGAGGAGAGTGGTGGTGCGGGTGCAGATGGTGTGACTGGGCAGGCCAGACTCAAGCAATTGCAAGGTGGCCTTCTAGTACTACTATGACTAGAAGCATTGTAGATTTTTGAGGTCTAATACAATATTCTTTACTATACATTCTGTCATTACTTTCAGTACCATGGCATCCCACATGAAGCACAGGTGCCACAGATGATTTACCACTACCCAACACTACCCAATATCCATCTTTTCATTGCGATAGAAACGGCGAAGGTGCGAGGTGCTGGTATACGCCCGCACGTGCTTGAGCGCTACAGCATTGCCGCTCATATTGATGTGTCTCGAAACCGGTTCTGGAAGGTCTCGATATGACTCAGAACAGCTGATTAAAGAAGACGGTCCTCATCCGTCTCAAGACCATCCCGTCTCGGTGGCAACACTACGGCGAATGGGCCTCCTCGTTCTTCCGCGGCACCAGAAATCCCCTCCGCGGGAGGGCGGACGCTCTGCCCGGCAGGCTACTACCTCCCGGCGCTCGTTCGTTCGTTCGCTCGTCCGTTCGTTCGTTCGCTCGTCCGTTCGTTCGTTCGCTCACCCACCCACCAGTGCGACAACACTCACATTGCCATAGGAAACGTACCATCGTATAATATACTGTAAACCGTTTTCCGAATCTACTTGACTCATGGTCCAACATCCATTCGTTTGGAGTACAACGATGTTCTAAAAGGCTATTATTTATCATTTATCGTGACTTTTTGGCGTGAAAAGAGCATCGCGAAGCCAACTTGTTGACCGCGTTTTGTTGACGCGTAGTGCACGTGATTATGACGAGAGCTTGATGACACCGACAGCGCGCGCGTACGCCCCGCTCAGCTCAAACAGCGCTATTCCAATTCGAGCCTTTCAATGAATATCCTCGCAATATCTACGTCCACGAAGGAGTGTGCTTTTTCGGTCGGCCTCGCTCGAAACAATACTTTCGACACAATGCCTACGATGCGTACTTCCGACTCCCTGAGGCACTGGGCTTGAGTGTCTTAGTATTTTGTGGTCTCCTTCGACCGCTGGAGATCGTTATTGCCCAGCGAGTATCACGTGCAGACATCTCCCCCATGTCGTATCTCCTCTTTGTGAAGCCACTACGTCGCACGCACAAAACGTCGCCCATCGGATGGACAGGGAAAATGGTCAACTCTGTTCTCGAGGGGACAGAGTCCCCGATCAAGGCAGAATCCAGAGTGTGGAGACACATTATGATTGCGCTAGTGTGCAAGCATATACCGTCTGTCCTCAGCCTTCCATCTGGGGATTCTAACAGACATAATATTCAGGGTCAACTTGGTATTGGGAGGGCTCTGGAGGACATGCTGCTGCATGCGGTGCGCTTCTCATTCTCGGACACATGGCCACAGACCCTCAGCCCACAAAGTTGGCGATGCGCAGTTTCGATAGCGCGACTCCACGCATCACATGCGTGCTGGCAGTCTGGTGACACCGCTAGCGAAGTCACAAAGAGGGCCGACGATCATCTCCGTCTTTTCTGCGACATGATGAGAGTCTATTGGCGCGTAGCCCTCGCAGAGATTTGTAGGGCGCTGTTATGTTCTGGAGAACAGTCCAGTTGTTTGATAGTAGCGCCGCTGTCTGGCCTCGATGTCAACCTCGTCGGGCTCGCCTCCGCCTTGGTGAGTTGAATCTTCGTCAGGAGGAATTCTTCGCTAACAGCGTCTTGCCTCACCAGCTATACCTATCGCTGAACGAGTGGCTGATAGGAACTGTACATCGCTCTACCAGTCTTGATGAACAGGGACGTCACTCACAAGAGGAAGTTCTCGTTGAGCTTCGACACCAGTTCTTCAAGATGTGGGAGCAAATGCGTTGCGATGACAAGGACAGCTGGGACCAGTTTGTATGTCATGTTATGACGCATGCAAAGTGTACCCTTAGCTATGCACCTTAGCTTGACCTGCTGCGTAACTTCAGGCTGTGGATGTATCATTACAGGGATTCAGAATGGGAAATCCTAGGCAATTCTTGCAAGCTTCTGTCAGGCAATTCGTTCTAGAATAGCCCGGGTGCTGAGGTGAATGGCAAGGGTATACCCCCGGCTCTGAGAATAGTCCGAGTCGCTCGTAGGTACCTGTAGTATCGGGAAATGACCAAAAATTGACTCGGCCGCCTGGCCACGCTTACATCGCCTTACAACTATATTTAATATTTTACAACTCTGATTATGCTGAAGCAATCTTACAGGTCTTGCAACTTTTCAACTGCAGCCGCGGCCCGCTATCACGGCTGATTCAGAAGCGCTGAGGTCTCCTATAGCTGCCCTCTCCGCTCACCACTCACGGCCGTCCTGCTCTCTCATCTCGATCGCCCTCAAGAGTACGACCTGGAGTGCCGGGAGGAGTTGAAGTACCGTGAGGGGCACTCTCCCACGGCTCGCCCCAAGGCATCGAACACCACGGCGACCTCCCCTCTCTCCTCCGTCGTAAACCTTTCTTCCGACAAGACGTAGACAGAGTCCACCGATGATGGGGTTGTTGAGTGTGTTGAGGCCGCGCTGGTGGTTTGCGGCTCATTTGCATTGTAGGTTTGAGGCTGTTGTTTTGCATGATGCGGAGGCTGTTGTTATGCATGGGGAGGGCCAAGGGAAGGTTGGGGAGGGTGGGAGAGAGGTGGGTGGGGAAGTGGGTGGGGAGGGAGAGAGGTGGGTATGGATGTAGATGTGAAGGTGGAAGGGACGAACCCGGACGAGATCGTCATTGACGACGACGAGTTTGACGGGCCGTCGAACCCTTCGAGTGATACTCAGCCTCAAATCCAGCTCCCTTCCCAACCACAACCCGTTGCTGTTCCCTCTGTTCCTTTGCCCGCGACCTCTGCTGCTCCCTCTGCTGTTCCTACGCCTGCGCCTGCAACGTTGAACGGTGAGGCTGTTCACTATTCACCGGTGCACCAGTCCCGAAAATCAATTCGCGAGCCCTCGGTTAAGTCGAACCGTCACTCCTGGGCTCACGCATACATATGTAGCTTGATGGGACTTTCGGGAGGACCGTCCACCGTATCCCACTTCCTTCCCTTGTCCTTCTCTCAAGGTCCCAGTGTTTGGCTAGGGTTAGAGACCTTCGCGTCAGTTCGTCTACTCATAATAAGACCGACGGCTAGGCTCGAGAAGACAAGAAAGTACCCTTTCGAAGCTCGATTTCAATTCTGGCCTTTCCTAGCGTGCACAGTTTGCCCTTTCGCCGTCGCTCGAATTGTCAACTCCCAAAGTCGAACGATTGTCCATCAATATCCAACTCCAGTACCTACACTATGGCCTCGCAACGACTGCGAACGTCAAAACTCGCTCCAAAACCAAAGAGTACTCGTCACCAGCTCGTCACCGAATTCAACGGAAGCTCTCACATTCACGCTCCAAAGTCCTAATTCCCGAGGACATCGTATAGCATAGCATGGGTGAAGAATGGGAGGATCGCCGGTCGGTTATTATCGACACCCAAATCAATGCAGGGCATGAGATACTTTCCGACGGTATGTTGCCTTCTGTCTCACTTGAGTCATGACTTGCACAGGTTAATCGAGGACAATGGGTGGTGGCCAATACTCGTACTCGTTCAATGCTTAATATCGAGTAGGTTTAGAGCAGTGCAAGGTCTTGGTCGATGAAGTCCGCGAAGTCGGACAATGGGTGTGCGCGGTGGAAGACTGTGGATGGGAGCCGTATAGAGCGATGTTTGCTGTGAAGCTTGGTCGCTGATAGGACTTAGCGTTCTCCGCTGTTCTTCAATGATCTTTCAAGTTAGTTCCCCCTTCCCTACCTTATCATTGGGCTGCTATCATTCTGTCAATGCCGCAATGTTGAGCGTTCAACGGTCAATGTTCAGAGCCAAAGAGGTACAGAAAACTCTACCGTCTTCGTATGATTCTATGAAAAGTGTGGACGGCGTCCGTGGCATATACATCTTCATTCCTCCCGCGCCATCATTGTCATGCATATCATTCATCCTGTTCTCAGCTCTTCAATATTGAATCTCGAGGCTTCTATTCGTTTCCATTCTCCAGTTAGCGAACATATTGAACATTGAAGATGAAGATTCGTTGTTTGTACCTCGGAGAGATGGGAGAGTAACAAAGACATACGAGCTCTCGTTTCTTGCGATGGTTAAGTTCGAGCGCACTGCTAGTCGAGCTCAGAGTCGAGGGGCCAGACTGAGAGGAAACTTGAGTGATCTACCATACCAAATCAGTCATTGGCTCCGTCCGTCCATTGATCTTCATTCCCTTTCCTATTCCCTAGGCTCGTTCCCATCCGTTTTAGGTGCGAGCTCGCGACGGGCTCGCCCCTGGTCTCGTGCCCAGCCGTTCTCTCGCACCCCATCACCGCAGCGAACGTCTGGGGCAGTTTGGCTGAGGACCCCTACTCGGAATATTCGCCCAGAACCCGTTCACAAATTTTGGCCAATTTCTGCGGACAGGGTTTCCAAGATTTGGGGTCTTTTCTGCGGACCACCTGAACAGCTTCCAAAAATTCAGATTTCGTCAATTTCTCTATAATTTTCTTCCGCGGCGCGCAGCGCCGCGAGACAGATGTTTTGGAGTGCGAGGTATATAGAGTATATACGAGGGATCAACGGGCTTAGTCAGCCCCCACTGTTGACTATGATGGGTGCATCGAAGAGCAGGGGAACGAGACCACGCACACTGAGTACTGCGGGGTTTTCCGTCCCGCCCTCCCTTCACGCTTCCACAGCCCGCCAGAAGCTTCCACGATCCTCCCAACGATCAGCGCAGACCCTGAATTACCCCCACCTCAACTCCATTCGCTAATCCACCTTGGGCAATCCACCCTTGTTTCTTCCCATGCTCTGCTGTCTGCCTTTTGCGCAAGCGATGTATCCTGACATTGGCCCCCCGCTTCACTAGCCCTAGCTCCATCCCAGCCAACGGCTAGAGGGCAGGGCAGATTTAAAGGACGTGAGCGTCACAGTCAACAGCAGACTCAGCCTGCACACCTTTCGCATCAGGAGACCATGTCCGACAACCGCACACCCATTGCCCCCCGACAGTGCGAGCCCCTCACCAGAGAGCAGCAGTTCCTCTGGGACCTCATCATCCGCCAGCTCAGCCATCCCCCTGTGAAGGTCTTCCTCTACGGGTCTCCGGAGAAACTCTACAAAGGCAGAAAAGGCACCTCCCTAGTGGACGTTCCTCGCTGCCCCCAAAATCAGCATATTTCACTTTCGTCAGGCCTTTATATCAAAGCCACCCTCCCCGTGCGCCTGGACAAGAAGAACCTCGTGACCGGCTGCGATCAATGGATTGACGTACCGGTAGAAGGGATAATCATGGACGTGGCAGACGTCGAGGAGGGCCAAGTCATATGGGAGGTGGCTACCCCTGCGCAAGGCACGCAAAAATTATTCATCCGCGCCCCACGCCATCTCTGCTCCCTCGACTACGCTGAAAACCACCACTACGAAGAGCGTCAGATTGAACTCGAAAATAAGGCGGCGCAGCGCGCCCACCAGGAGTATTTGCTCCACACATACCACTCCTTTCCCGTCGACGTCCCATCCCGCGAGTCATCGGAGATGTACCACCCCCCTCCACTCAGCGAAGTTGCTAACCGCCGCGTTTCCCCTTCTCCCCTCCTCCTACCCACCACCCAGGATGCAGACCGAACCTCCCCGAGCTTCGTCCGCCGTGTCAAACGCGCCATCAGTCACCCTTTCCTGAGGCTCCCAATCAGGCCGCTCACCGGCCCTTCGTCTGCCCCACCCGCCTCTCCCTCTCAGCGGGCCCTCCCTCCCTCGCCGCTCACTCACCTTCCTGATAGTCGTCGGTTTTGATCTCCCTCACCTCGTCGGTCTTTCGCAGAGCTCGGTCTAGGTTCACGTCTTGCATCGGGAGGTCTCGGGCTCGGCCCAGACCTTCGCCCAACCCCATTTCGTTGCCAGAGTTTCGGATTTTTGCTGCGGTCTCACCCGTTCTTTCCCTCCCAGACCTTCTTGTCCCATTCGTCCCCTTCGTTTGCCTTTTCTTGACATCAGTTTTCTTCCGCCCATCTTCTTGAAGCCCCCTCCAAATGCCAGTCGTTGTCCCGTCTTCTTGGAACTTACTGTAGAACTGCTGTATTTCGCCCGCATCGTCGATCTTCACTGTCACTCTTTGCATTCACTCCCTTCTCCCCACCACTTGAGCGAGTAAGACGTCCAGGGCATAGAGATTAGATTAGATATATCCGGTATCTATGTATTTGACGCTCATCTCGAGCGTGACGATATCGATGACCATCACAAAGTATTGTTTCCTCTTGACCAGCTGGTGCGATCCATCCGCACCAGTTGGTCCTCTTGAGTACATACCCGATAGCTAGTGAGATCCATCCTCACCTGTTGCCGGTATGTCTCTTCAGCCACTGCAATCTATCTGCATTGGTTGACATCTTTTCTCGCTGGCGGGATCCATCCTCGCCGGCTGGTACTGCTCTTTGCTGGCAGGTGTGATCCATCCCTCTGAACTCTCCTGGACTCGAAGACCCCTCACCGGAATCTTTCCGTAACTACGTAGGCTCAACCAAATAATGTATCGACCACACAGTCATGTTGAGGAGACCAAATTGCATCAATTCATGTAAAAACATGGGAGGAAAGAAGTGGTGTCATAAAACGAGAGAGTATACATTAGATTTTTCCGAACTCGCCACTACTAATAGTATTGCGCTTGCGTTCTATCAGGTGCGTTGGTTTTGGTTTTGATTTTGCTGGATGGTGGTGAGCGGGTTTTTGAATGTGTTGTTATGCAGGTGCGAATGGGATTCAAGACGGAATGGCCAATGACGACCGGCCGTGCGCCCATCCCCAACGCCGCCAACATCGTTTGGATCGTCTGGGTCGTGGTACGTACCGCCTTTGACCACCACCCTTTCATATGTACTAACTCCCATGATGATAACATCACAGCTCATCCCCGTCGTGTACTTTGCCGGTGTGGCTCTCCTCCGTCGTCAATTCAGACAAGAACGTGCACCTAAACCTGATCCATACACTTCCCTCGAGACTTCCCCGCGCGAGTCGATGAACCCTCAGCGTAGGTATTAGACGACCTCTTCGCCATCCTTTAGGATATAACCGTGACGCTTAAACGCTATCACTGCTTGGGAGTTCGGGGCGGTTGGAGGTTTGAGTGGGTTTCCTGGATGATGTAGATGCTCGAGGTTGGGACACTCATAGAAGAGACGAGACTCGGACATTACTCACCCTTGATTGGGGCAATGGACAGTTTGAAGCCTTGGATGGTTTTTATGGTACCCTTACGATGTATAATTTACTTTGGTTCTCATGATTTACAATAATTATACCCTCATGGTATTTTGTTACTGTGTCATCGTTGCTGGCAAGTTCGAATGGAAGACGACGTGCCATCGATGCTGAGTACTGGTGTCGCGTACGCCTCTGTTCGGCACCACACGATTTGGAGGCTGCTCACCATAGTAATCACGGTAGAAGGACCTTACATGCAAAGAAAGCAACCTCAACACAAGCAAGGAGTTTGCGTAATAATTCTAAGAATATAAACAGCAAAAGTTGAATCATGTAATCAGTCAAAGTCGTCGTTCACCGACGATCCCTCTCCCTCTCCCTCTCTCCGCCTCGAATCGTCTCTTGAATACCGTTCAGAAGACCGATCCCTCTCTCTATCCCTCCGTTCACTACCATCTCTGTACCTCTCCTTGTCTCGTCGATCGTAGTAATCCCTATGCTTGTCCCTCCATGAGCTAGAGTAGTCACGATCACAATCGTCCCTCCGACTCCTATCATCTCGTCGACTTCTCTCATCTCGGTCTCGGTCGCGCTCCATATGCCTGTCGCGATTCCGATAGCTGTCCCTGTCCCTGTCCCCATCCCTATCGTGCTCAGACTCAGGCGACCTCCGTCTCGACGACCCCCTTGACCCAGACGACACCCTCTCTCTCTCAACTTCAACAGTCCTCTCCACAACCTCCAGCTTCCTCTCCACCTTCATCACAGGAACATACTTCCTCTCCGGCCTCTTCACTTTCCTTTCCCCCCTTTCCTCCCACCCCCACTCCCACTTCCACTTCCACTTCCATCATCGTACACCTCCTTCTCCATTGCTCCTATACCCAAAAGTGCAGGACGAGCAGTAGGTATCCAAGGTTCCACCAACCCCTTCACCTTCCCATCTGCGCCTCTCCGTTTCTAAGCGGCTTGACCTTCTTCCCATCCCATACCCTTAACAACGCTTTACCGAATTCGGAGACGGGAACGCGGTCGTAGTCTTCTAGTGTACTGGGTTCGGGGAGTTCAGCTACGTCTTGTTTGAGTGCGTCTTCTTTGGAGATGGGGATGGGGATGATGGGTATGGTGTTGGTGCTGGTGGAGGAGGGGTCGGTTGGAGGAGAGGATGGCGCGGAGGGCTTTTTGGTCTTCGGATTCTTCTTCTTGTTTGACTGGTGGTTGTTCTTCCTTCTTCACTTCCACTTCCATCTTCTCGTCATGTTCGTCTTGGGTTTGGTCCTCTTCGAGTTTAGGTTTCTTCTGTAACCCAGCCAATTGAGGACCCGAGTTGATAGTATCTCTCGTCCCTAACCCACCGACGCTCCCATCTGCGCCTGTCGTGGCTGACGCACTGGGAGGGACGTAGAGTTGTTTCCGTTTCCGAGCGACGCTTCGCCAGTCTTTGTTCTTTAGGGCGGGGATGACGAGGGTTCCGGCCGGTTTGGGTTTTGCGTGTAAGCTGGTAACGAAGGAGTGCTGGGTGTTAATTATGGATTAAGTGTTCGTAAAGCAGAAGATTGGGCGTGGTTGTAGAATGGAGGCGATACAAAGAACTGAGAGACGTACCGCTGGACACCAAACTGGTCGAACCCAGTCACGAGCTCATCTCGATCGCTCTCCTCCGCGTCACTACTATCATCATCCCTCTCATCATACCTCCTCTTCGGACTCGCCCTCGCGAGTGGGCTGCCACTTCGACTCCGTCCATCTTCATAAGCCAGACGAAGCAGGGATCTTGAATGATGTGGAGGATGGTTCGGAGTCAATGGGCGTTGGGGTACCGTTGGAGCTTCCGCGAGAGATGGGTGTTGGTCGTCGGATTGTGAAGGAGACGGGAGTGGTAGAGGACATGGTGGTGGCAACTATATGGGTTTCTTTTCTGTAAGATTGAGTTGACATCAACGTCGGAAATTGAGCTACGCACCTGAGAGCCTGCGTAGGTGTTGCTTTAAGACCACTCAGCGGCGGACTATGGACTGTAAGAGACGACCTGGTAAGTAAGAGGACGCAGTGGTGTGGAAGAAAGCTTCGAGGTCGGGCCAAGCGTCGTGAGCAGCTTAGAGCTCGTGCGGGGATGCTGACGTAAACGCTTTGTGCGTCCTGGAAAGGAAGGTGTTCAAGGACCTTGCCGGTGCACGAAGGAACTCGAAGCATTGCCATTCATTATCTACCCATTGTAGTACACAGAGAAAATTACAAATCAATGTCTGAACATAATGATAGAATACAAGCACTCCCATTCAGCATTGCGAAAGGCTAGACTCCTCGAAAGAACACTACTTTAAAGGTCAACTTCATTGCGTTCGTTACACCAGAGGAGGTAACTAAGGACGAGATAAGAACTGCACCAAACGGCATAACCACGCACGGCCTTATTATCAACCCCGTCGTGTCGAGGGAAACATATTCCCACGACCTGAAATTAAACAACGGTACGCAATCCGGGAAAGAATCTATGCCGCCGATCCCAACTTGAAGAGAGTAAGATATTGAGGTCCCCTTGCATTCGTTTGATAACGGCATGCGCACTATGCGACTGCTCCAAGCTTCCGGAAGGCGGCGAAACGTTTAGTGATTGTCCAGACATCGTATAGTCCATCGCAGGCTTTGCGTCCGGCTTGGATACCGGTGCAACGGGTTTCAGGTTTGGGGGGAATGTGATCCGAGCTGACTTCCTGCTTGACGGTCACTTCCGCGGTAGGTTGCACGCTAGGGGTGGGCTCTTTTTCCGATGTCGCATTCATGGCAGGGTCACTCATTGACTTCGATGGAGTCGACGCGACTGGAATAGATGGAACCACGAGCTCATGATTGCAACTGAACCAAGCAAGGATCTCGCCGTCGGCTGAAACAGAGACACTGCCTGGTCTGTACACAATCGTTCAGACACACGTATCTAGCAACGAAGTTCATGAACACGTACGCCAGCATCGTCCCAATCATTGCCTCGATGCCTTTCTTAGCATCCACTAAACGTTCGGACATATCTCCACCAGATGGATCGGCAATGATCGAGAACTCTCCCTCGAAATAAAAAGCCATAGGAAGCGCAATGTCCGGAACCTCCTCTAGCGAAACTACCTGTTCAACCGCCGTCTTCTCTCTAGACTGTTTAACGACCTGAAGATAGTGCGCTTGAGCAAACAAGAACCCTCGTAACCGGTTTTCAAAATCCTGCAGAAGACCGTCAAAGTCTTGGTAAGATGGGAAAAGTGTCTTGGGATCCTCTGTGGGCTTCTCTGGTATGGCGGAGTCGTTGGTGATGTCTGTGACCCCTCGGGTTTGGTCTTGACCTGCTTGCTTGAACGATCTTGGTGTCTGGCGACATGCTTCACAGGCCTTCCAGGGATAGTCTTCCTCTCTGGGAAGAAGCTGATCACAGTCTGATCTCAGAGTTTTCCGCCCATCTACGACGTGTCGGTATGAACGCAAATCCAGAGGAGAGAATCGATGCAATACGTACTCGGATCCAGCGGGTGCTATTCGCGAAATAAGAAACAAGTTCAGTCAGAGTCATGTATCTCATAGTTCCAAACTTCACGTAAACGAATCTCGCTCATCTTCAGTGCACCATTCTCCTTCGAGGTTCTACGACCTTTCGTTTTCCACCGTTCCCGATTCCTCGCCCGCTTGCAACAAATTCCACAGCATCTCCAGGTATCATCTGGAGCAATCAAGTTCGCGCATTCACGCATCCCGCAAATGTGTGCGCTTTTTGGAGGAACTCAGGCCTCGAGAAAGCGAACGGCGAGCAGGGATTCGCAGGATGAGACGTGGCTATGGGTGAAAGAGATTTGATTTAGTTAGTTGTTCGTCAGATGTGACAGAGGCGTTACTATGCCGTACCCGCTGCTCGTTTCCACCCTCCTCCTCGTCATCGACCATTCCATCCTCGCCCTCGTCCTCCGAAGTCCGTCAGGTCGCTATCCCATCCAACAATCGACGAAGACCTTGGCGGAGGCGAGACAGACGAAGACGGCGACGGGTCCTCGTCCCTCATTTGCACATCCCCATCCCCATCCTGTTTCGGTTCTGGTTCCGGTCCTGGATCTGGAGTGGTTGTAACGGGCGGATCAGGTCGAGGATCCGTCAAGTCGATAATACTCGGTGGTGCTGGAGAAGATGACTTTGGTGACGGGGGTCGAGAAGAAGGGTTGGGATCTTTTCTCAACTCGAAGAAAAACTTCGAAACGTCTTTACCGGCGGAAACGGCGGGAATCGTCTTACCAGGTGATGGAAGCATAGGCGCAGGTGTCGGTGTTGGCGTCGACGTCAGGGATGGTATCGACGATTCCTCCTCCGTCTCTACCGCCCTCGTGTAACCTGCAGACTCTGCGTTCTTCAGCGACTTCGATATCCGTATACTGACACGCGACAAAACGTCCACAGGAGACAAATCTTTCGGTTTCAACCTCCGAAACGGCGCGCCTTGAACACCCTCTTTACTCCTTGAAGCAGTGAAACCCGACTCTTCGGATATCCGAGAACATTTCCCGCAGAAGAACGAGGGTACTCTATTTCGACACTGCTTGTTCAAGCATTTCTGTTCTGTCGATGGAGATTTGGAGGGTGGAGGGTAGATGGTTGAGGTGAGTCTGATGGAGCACTGGAAGCAAAAGGTGTGATGGCGGGTTCAGAGGGTTGTACGGAGGAAGAATGCAAGGTAGGCAAACTAATGGGGACCTCGGGCCCTGGGGGTGTACGCGTACGAAGCGGCATCGGAGGTAAAGGAGGGATTTTGACCTGTAGCCACATTTATATCACTCCACGTCTTCAATCATTGAAAGAAAAGGTAAATACCTTTATTGACGATGGTGTAAGTGTAGATTGAGATTCTTTCGATATCATTATAGATTCAGGATAAATATACTCCCCATTCGTATTGGAGTGGGGTAAGCCAATAAGATCTGTAAAATGTCTGTGAGGCGCCCAAGGAGACGACTGAGATTTTCGAGGATGAGGAGGAACAGGGAACAGTTGCGATGTCTGATTCTGGCGAAGTGATTGAGAGACCAGGGGAGCCTCCGGGACCATCGATAGCGGTTGTGTCTGTACGAACGGCCCTAGCTGTAGTGGTTGTGACTGTGGTTGCGGCTGAGGCGGAGCATGTTGCAGGAGAGGCTGAGAAGCAACCCGTCGAGCAGGTAATCTAATAGTCGCCCTGGAACGAGAAATAGGCACCTCCTCACGCGGATTCGTCTCATCCTCACCCGGCGCAGGAGTCATCGCGCGACCTGTACCTCTCCCTCTTCCTCTACTTTGCGAACCCGAAATCGAACTTGCTAGCGTTCGCGGAAGAAAAAGGTCCGGGAGGAGGAGGCATAGGTTTACTCGAACATGGTGGTGTCAATGGTGCGGGTGGTAATGGGAATGTGGATGGAGCGCGGTCGGTGTCTGAGAAACAGGGCAAACTTCAATTTTCAGCTGCGTCCGTCTTCGGACATCCGGTCCCTGGCTTTATTGTCGACTAATTGTCCAAGTATCGACTTGTGGTACCTGCAAGCGGTTGAATATAAATGGCGGAAAACACTCGAGATACATACTGGCAGACTAACACTCCCCGAGATGGCGACTCCTCAGACATTCATCCTCCCCGACCTCGTCAGTACCCTCTCTGGGTCAACCCCTTAAGCGAAATAGTCACTCGCCAGTCGCTCAGTGAAGCCTCTTATACCGAGAGGAAACGCCAGGTCTTCCTCAACGTAAGGGCTGGCGTTCTCACCGCCAACTGTTACCCCAAGCCTCTTCAAGTCAATGACGACGTCAGAGATGTGAAGATGGGGTCGAGGATGAATATGTTGAAGGCGCGCTGAGTAGAGGGGCCGCTATCGTTGTCGACGTCCTTTGTGGTTCTCTTGCGGATCTCTCCGGTTGTTCATCCCGAATCCACTCTCCCTGCCTTTTCTTTTCCTCGTCAAACGTGTTCGGGCCATGTATATTAATTCAACTTTACCTCAATTTCGAGAAATTCGAGCGCGTACAACGCCGCATTCCGAGTATTTGCGTTGTGCACCTTCATGTTCGTTTTGAAACACGTCGCGTCATGACACATGTTGCTCAAAACGACGTGAGATAGAGTATCCGGCCTGGAGACAAGTTGGACTCACCGTAGAAAAACACAAACGCAAGGGCTTCAAGTGCATGTGGGATGCACCTTTTCGGAGGTAGTAGTAGAAGTGAGCGGTCTCGGAGGTAGTAGTAGAAGTGAGCGGTCAAGCCGTCAGCACTATGTATGTAGTGCTTAGGCAGACTGATGGTTAGGCTCGATGCCTGCGACGCTACGAAACACCAGACTTGTGCAACAAGCCGGTGGACGTCATTAACCCACGAAAGCGGGTGGCACGAGCAACTGACGGTATGAGACATGCACAGCGGGCGAAACGTGGAGGTCGCGCCCTCGTGACGAATCATGCATGCACGCGTCTGGGGCATCTAAGCCTTCCGCGGATCCACGACTCAACAAGCCTGCGACGCTACGAAACCCAGACTTGTTCAACACAAGCCGGGCGACGTCATTAACCCGCGATGAGGGTGGCCTGAGGGTACTGAGTGTGGATGAACAAACGGCGAGGACCCGACAGCGACTATATAGTACGCCGGGTACGGTTGCCGGAGAGTCCATGGATGAAATTCCCGCGCGCGAGGATTTGGCGCTTCGTGCGATCGCTTTGCTGGCAGTGTACATCCTGCTGTAACTCGCTCAGAACACCTCTAATCTCAAAAATATGTACATATTCGTGATCTGCTCCCCAACGCGAGTGTTTTGATATATGGTTTGACCCAAAATCGCGAGCAGAATCGCAAGGGGGACATAAGTTGTCCTGAGACTGGCGCCTATTGAGTCGCATTTTTGCGGTGGTCGGACTGAGCTTTGTAACTCCCTCAACTCACGCTAAGTTCTACAATATGTATATATTAGTGACACTCTTCTCAATATGAATACATTGGTGTACGCTTTATGCAGGTTCAATTGCAATCACAGTTGAAGCTGTCTCTGTCGATTCAATGAGGCGAATCTCTTGGGCGCCTATCCCATGGCATCTAAGTAGCCAAGTTTCCAACTCCTCAAGCATATCGCATTGGAGACTCATTTCTCTCTCAGTGTTGAACTGTATGTATTTTATATGAAGTAATCTCTCGCAAGATACAGTAGATAGAAAGTCCTGAGTCACTTCTGACCGTCAACATTCCAGCGTTGCAAGCCTTTGCAAAAATTCCACCCAGCGACTAAGCGCCCATTCTTAACCAGACGCAGAGGTCCTTACCTCAAATTGTTTTCTGAGGTATCGCACTAACCTATATATGAAAATGCTCGTATTGAAGAGCAGATCACAAATATGTACATATTGTTGAGATTGGAGGTGTTTCGAGCGAGTTACAGTAGGATGTACCCTGCTAGCAAAGCGATCGCACGAAGCGCCAAATCCTTGCGCGCGGGAATTTCATCCATGGACTATCCGGCAACCGTAGCCGGGCGACTTCTACTAAGCGAGTGATCAAAGCTCGCTCCTAACGACAAGCCTATTTTTATTTCTTCTCTTTACTTCCTTTATTGACGCGTCTCTGACCCTCTTCGCAGCTCCTCCTTCGCGTCCTCAACTGCGACCAAGTCCCTTCGCCCAGGCATCCAAGGCGGACAGTACAGAGTCATAGCGAGAATCAGTCACTTAACGCTAGAGGTACGTTGTCAGCTGCTCCTACCAGTGTGGTGCCGGTGCCGCCCTTGACTTACCCACTTCTGAATAGTGCTCATTCCGAAGTGTCTGTACTCTTGTACACCATGGGTAAGCCTTGTCTTTGCATGTGACGGGATTCCTCATCTCACTGAATACCCTTGAATCAACACAGACATTGCTCCCGCCGCGTTGGATGTAAGCACAAACTTTCTACTCTCGCAGCATCACTCATTGCCTGCATCCCATCCAGGGAGCACGCAAGAGGAAAAACACCGACTTTGCTGAATCTGAGCAGACCGGTAAGAGGCAGCAAGTGTCCAAGTCGGTTCCTTATCATTCCGGTGAGCGCAATTCGTGAATCAGCAAGGTCGGTTGTTGACTGACTCATTCCAAGATGATCACGGCAACGACTCATTGAACGAAGGAACAGAGGACGAATATATCGCCAGCAGTGACAGCGATGATACTGAACAGGTTCGGACGAGAGGTCAGCGTTTCATCAATATCAATCCGTACCACAGCTGTATTCATAACACAGCAGTGAAACGGCAAGGCCGTCGTCATGGACATGATCCGGCACAGTTCACTTGCAGTCACGGAGTTGAGATTCCTTCACATTCCAGCTGCTCTATACTTCAGGCTCTACAAATGGATTACTCACCACTGTTAGCCTGTTTCGTCGATGTTGATGCTGGAAGATGCATGCCGCTGTTCTCCGAGCAACCTGGCGATAACAATGATCGAAGACATCAGCATCTGGAGGTGGCGTTGAAGAGGATTGTAGACCAACGTGTTGCGCAACTCCGCTCCATCACATATGAACAAATTCATAACCACTTAATGGAGTCCGGCGATGTCTCTGTGTATCCCAGTTTTCAAGCTTTCTGGGAACACGCTTGCCTCATAACTCTAGATCAGCCTTTCGGGAATATTCCAGCGTCGCAAAATGATCAATGCTCTGGATGTCTTAAGTGGTGTGCCTCTCTGAGCAAACACCTCTTTACGTATAAGAACTCTGCTGAACACGTTGGGCTTAATATCCGCACGGGACTCAAAGACACCAGTCTCACTGTTCCCCTCTTTGGTCGTGGTAATTCACGACTCTCAAGCCTACAAGTACGAGTTCGTTGTCCTGATTCGGCAAAGAATGACGCGGGTTTGTGTTGGTTCACCTTATGATTGCAGTCTAGAGTTGAACTTGCTTCGTATTAGACACCGGTGATCTTCTTATGTCTTGGATCTGTCGACAACTGCCTAAGGAAACAGGACCTAAGGCGGCGAAGTTGGCACTTCTAGACAATGGCGCATACCACTGGAAGCTGAAAGGGGGCAATCAAACCCGGGCCGTTCAGTGTACGCATATGGAGGGGGACCAGTCCGACCACGCGGAGACTTCCGCTTCGCAAGACATACTCTCCACGTCATGCGCAGTGTTGTCTTACTTCCACCTGTATCGTTGCCCCTTGCTTCGCAGCGTGGTGGATCCTTCTAAGGGATGTCTTCTGACTAAAAGACAATTGTCACAAGCTTTGCAATTAAGGGTATCCGGGCAGCCCTACGCAGAACTCCTACAGCACATCACAGAGCTCCCACATCTAGAATTGGACAAGTCCCCTAAAGAGTTATTCTCTCAGGTCCACTGCACCATAGTCTTCCCTTCTCGTGAATCGCTTCCGCCTGGTCTTGCTCCACATCCGCAGATATACGGGCTCTGTACCAATTGCGTCATCTGGGTCCCAGGAAGTCGTCGCTCAAAGCCGCACTCTACCGATACAAAATGCTCCTTGTCTTTCATAGGGAAATCGGTCAAGTTGTGGGGTAAACTGACGAAGGAAGCCGATGGTCATGGGGCAGAGACGCCTGATAACAGATACCAAATTGCCTATGCCTCAGAAACAGCTGATGACATGCCCCCCATGAGCACATTACTGGAACCGGGAAAACCCTGTCGTATACCTCGTTCGCCAGACCTTCGTGATTACGAGCAGCCTCCCAGATGTTTGGAGAGCTTCCAACTGGAGGTCTACTACAAACACATCTTTGAATCATCGCAGGGCCTGGAACGTCTTGTCCAGCTCACTGAGCTTCGACCAGATTACCGTCCTTGGTGGCCCCAAACCAAGACCGATTTGAAAGTGGAGGGTATTCTTGATGCTGTTGGAAAGGCCATTGGATGCCTCCTCAGGTGTGGGGAGGGATTGCTACACGCAATGCACCCTCGCGCTCGAGAAGAGGGATTTGGAATGTAGGTCGCTTCCGCTTATCTGACATTTTACAGTCTGATGAAGCGCCTCCACCGGTAGACCACGGAAGCAATACACTACCAATTCAATGGCCAGCTTCTCGGCCACCGGGAAGAAGTTGTTTGCAGTACCACTACGGTTCTTCAGCCTGTATCTTCGCAAGATGACCAAGGAATATCAAGGCATATCTCCTCAGATATTTGCCGACTGCATCATGCCTATCTCACAGAAAACTGCATTCATGCAGCTCCTGAAAATTGAAAACCCTGGACAGCACTGGCACACTATTGTGCAGCTCACCCAAAGCATATTATACACCGCGTTCACAACCCCAATTCTGCAGCAGCGGTCGACAACTTTTGTTGATCTTTCCCTCCTCCTGATGGCGCGAACGAAGGAAGGACGCTGGCGGTTCTGTAGGGTACAATACCATCGCTGCCGTGGGTTATTGCTTCTGGGGCGCTGTATTCTCGCCGTTCAGAATGAGCTAGACCACAATGGCCAGTATTTGGTTGACGTAGCAGCATCCTTCAATAAGACCTACCCGGAATCTGCGAGCGGCCGGATTGACGACAATCCAGACGATGAGCACACAGATCCAATGGAGTACCAGCATTTATCATTGGGTGCAAGAGCCAAGTACGTATATTCCCTCACATAACAGCATTATAAGAGTGTAGCTGATGGTGCGTTCATGCTGGTGTGATCAGATACATAGGAGATCAAGAAGTCGGCGGGCCAAAATATCTGTACGGATGGGTTTCATCCATCGCCTCGGCGCTGGCAACACAACTCAAGGACGAACGCAGACTGAGTCCCGGTCGCCCATCTGCTTGGGTAGACAATGACACATTGGAAATCTATTATCCATTCTGCAAACTGCAAGCAGATGTGGGTCAGCTGTACTCTCGGGCACGCATAAATGTGGTCAGGACCATGTGCTGCTTACGGCAGCTGCTTCAAGGCTGCTTGGACACGCATTTGCGAGAAGTGTCTGTGCAAAGTTTTCAAGACCAGGCCGACATGGATTCAATTCAGCCGGAGGCGAGGTTTCAGACCAAGATTGACAAGGCTGTGAAAATCTTGACCAAGCTTTATATGCCACATTCAAGCAAAACTGAATGTCGAAAGATCATCACAGAAGGGCAGTCATTCCTTCAGTGCATATTACACGCTCTGGTCTATGCAACCGGTCCTCCGCCCCGAGATGATCAACTCAGGGAAATTCGCTATCGAGGCAAGGTCTGCTCATCACGAAACCTAGTCATTTTACCAAGCGGCCATGTTGCCTTTGTCCAACTGCGTTTGAGGACAACGTCAAATATCGCAGATCCCCAGTATGACCGTGACAGCACCGTCTGGGTCTTGCCATGGCAATTAGGGCTGGCCATGCTGCTATATCTTCATGTATACCGCCCCCTAGAGCTCCAGGCGATGGGAATATTACGTCGGGATAGAGATTCTAGCTCCCAAGACACGTTCAAGTCTTATATCTTCGTCAAGCACCGAACAAGTCAAATCGATCAGCCGAGTGCCTGGACGACGGATCACATCCGGTCTGTGATGGCCAAGAACTCTGACTACTCCATCCGGGAGTTGAGGAGAATATGGACGTTGGTTTGGGAAAAGTCCTATCAGCACATTTTTGAGGCGGCTCTAGCTCCAAGCGTCCTTGATCAACAAGCCCAGCACACCATGCGCACTGCACAGACAAACTACGCTTTAAGTGCTCTTCGATCACGCACTGGCCTATCCGCTACAGAACTGGAGCACTTCGTTCTGGTCGCGGAACATCATCATGAGGCATGTTTCCTGAACATGCCTTGCGTTCAGAATCTTCCTGCCAAAGTTCATCAATCTGGACCATCCATTCACAGTAAACTCAACTACTCTTTTGCACTATCCGAAAGCCAGCAGCGAATGCTGCAGAACATCGACAAACCGGATTTCGAGGAGATTTTTGAGGTGGAAGCCATTCTCCGATTCTGCTGCAATCGCCGGTGGCAGTTGGACGAGATATTCTGTCCTCAGATTTACGCAACGATGTGTGACTTGATTGTCGACACAGAGTTAGCCACACGCAGCCTTTCCGGCTTGGACTTTTCGTTCCAGAACGCTAACAGTCTACTGGACGCTGTACGGCATACGTCGATAACATCTGTGGCCATCGTAAGTGTCGGAGATCATGTCACTGTGTCAAGAAGGCTAACGTCATCCTAAGTTACTTTGGATATCTTCCCACTCTGCATACAATACTGAGAGAGCAAGACAAACGCAGGAGACAAACCCTTGGTCAGAGATATGGCAACATTATGCGGAGCTGAGCGAAGCTGACAATGTAGTCTGGAACGCGCCCAACGCTTGGAAACAATTTATGGAGGGTTGGGTTCACTTTCAATCGCAACGAATTAGATCCCATGAGAATGGATCTGGTATTTCAGGGGATGAATCGAATAGTCTCCACAGTTTGTTAGCTCGGCTTTCAAATGCTCCTTGATTGTTCATCGATGTAACTAGCACTTCTACTCAAACTTCGCTTGCTTATCTGTATCACATTCTATTTTTCTTGTTTGTACTGGACTCCGAGTCTTGCCGCTAGTACTACTCACATAATTAATTACATTTGAATATTGGACACACAACAACATCATAAAAAGAGGGTATTGCATCAGGAAATGTTCAATTTTGTCTGGCCGGCTTAAATGATTTGATGCTTCTTAGCCTTACTTAATTGCCTTACAAGCTTTGCTTAGCGGTCTGAGCCTTGCACTTGAATATTCTTACAGAGTCATGGAATTTATATGAGCATCGAGACAGGTTTTAAGTACTCTAAACTATGTACTGCATGCTCAAAATGCGAGCGAATATGCATGATAATCGACAAATTTATTAACATAGTAAGCTTGAAATGAGTCCAGTGACTGCGAGAAATGGAAGTTGGATGGGATGAACTCCTCGCCATAAACAGGAATAAGGTGTGCTCCACGTACAACGGCATCCAGGCTGATGACTCCATCAAAGTCCGGGGTCACAATCCACATACCCGTGAGGTCATCAGGCTCATTGCCATAGTGAGAGAACCAATCCACCAACGCGCAATTGTGTGTTTGTCCCTCAACAACAAACGAGAATAACAGTCGGACACGCGCGACCATGAGACCCCAAAATCCTTCCTCAACCGAGTCGCGTGAAACAAAAACACAATCATATCGAGCGGGTCCCCTTCTCCACATCGGAGCCGCACGAATGTGCTCGCGCTTCATCCCACCACGCCCAGAAGGGTCACTAGGCGCATAGAATATGGCCGACGCCGAGTGGAAGACATGAACGCGTCGGTCAATTATAGGAGAATGTAAAGTGAAATATTGTCTCACCGTAGTCGTAAGGCCTCAATCACCCAATCTACGTATAACCCAGTTATATAGGAAACGAGAGAGTGACAAGGCAGGTAACGACAGTAAAGGTAAGACTAAGGAAAGCTGCTACCTACTGCTACGCTACGTACGATCGGCTTATGTAAGGTAGAAATGAGTGTCCCAGAATGGAAAGTAGGAACGTACGGTCGATTTCAGACCCGTCCGTTACAGAGAAGGAGGGAACGGAACATCATCCGCGAGGGGCTCATCCGGGTGTTCTTGGTCCCACAGATAGAGCGACACAAGGTCGGGTAGCTCAGGGATACCTATTGTATGCCCGATACCATCAAGTGTAGGAGGGTATGAGCGATCTGAGCAACGCGTCAGATGCAAACTCTAACAAACTGAAGTGAAGATGAGATTGACATACCAGGGACCACGGCAAGCTTGACAGATGCAGTCACATGGCCTTCGACAATCTCAGAATCGCCGGATGCACCTTGATCGCAGGTTTGATCTCTATAGCCGGATGAGGCTGCTAGAGCCGCAGGTTCATAGGCATTCAAGTTCAGCCTGTCTTGTAAGCGCAATCCTTCGCCATCGCGTGCTTCAGCGATGTCATTAGGCTCCTCGTCATCTACTAGACGGCGCAAGTCCTCGAATATGGATTGTATGAGGTCATCGTCAAGCATTCCGCGTGCTCTGAAGTCGACAGTAGCTGCGGCGAGCTTATCAAGACGTTGATTAATGACAAGCATTTGACCAAGGGCTTCCCAACGACTTGAGCGCCGCCAAGGTTCCTTGATGGCCTTGATATGCTTTGACTCCGTGATAGACGTTGATAGGCCATTGAGTGCACCAAAATTGCGAATATGATCGACATAGTGCTTCAATGCATGCTGGCGCGGGAGCGAGTCAAATTCCATTCGGACACCGGTTTCAAGGAAAACCCTGCGATGCTGATGGTATTCCTGCAAATGACGATCCATCTCGGCAAGTGTTGCTTCGGTATGAAAGTCCATGCGGGCAAGGTAGGCAAACTCAAGGAATGACTTGATTGCCTTCACCATTTCGTCGGGCACAAGGCCAACGAGAGCGGGAAGGTAAACCTATTGTAAGTCACATGTTTGACTCAGATAAGCAGTCTTTGGATGTTGAAAGAACTCTCACCTTCATTAACCCCTTTGAGTCATCACCAGTCCATTGTTTGAAGTCCCGGCCTTGATAGAAGTTTCGTAAAACAGGGAACAGTGGGACGGCAGCAATCCTATAAGCCAGAGTGTAGTTGAGTACTAGTAGCAAAGTATCAGAGAAAAGGGACATGACAAACCTGCGGTCAATCTCTGCCATGATCTCGTCAGCGCGACCGGGGGAATCAGCATGAGCAATCTTGAGATAATTTCCAACCCATGTCACAAGGTGGTCCTTGAACGAGCCTTTGATCAACTGGTGTAGTAAGTCCCCAGCGATGAGTTCATATACATCAGCCCGAGGAAATCATTTGTGAATGGCTGATAAGACAAAGATTAGCTGAGAATAATTGATTGTAGCTAACTAAAACTCATGATTGCATCAGCGACGACGCTGTAATCATCCCATAGTTGGTTTGAGTTAAACTTCCTGACGAGTGCTTCTGTATGTACCCGACTTCGGAAGTGTTGCGGCGGGTGTTCACTTCCTAGGTTGGTACGATGATCAAGACATGTTGGGCACCAATTTTGAACGACGCAGGCAACAAGCACTTGTTCTGGGTAGTCAGCAATGTATGGGCCTATACCATAGACAACACGACGATAATGACCATCGGGGCATCGTGTAACTTCGGGCGTGGACATTCCTGGTTGCAGTGACTTGAGGATGGTGGCGAGACTAGAATGAAACAGTTGTCGACAAAATTGTCGGTATTTTTCATCATTGCGATACTGCTTTTCACCTGTCAGGTTGTCAGTCGATGTGCGACAAGTGAATCTGACAGGAGCAATCAACTTACATTTGGGGATTGCAAGGAAAGCGAGAAGGGCCACAGCATTCCTGCGCGAGCGCCGTACATTGTTATGGACATTGCCAATGGAGATATACACGGGATAGTAGTCATTTTGGCCTGTCGCGACTGAGACAGTCATCTTGTCACTTCCCAAGACAATAGGAACGAACATTGCACCGTGACAATTTGCATCCTCGGCGATTAGATCCTGTAACGACATAAAACACAGCACCTTCAGTTGGTCCAGAAAGTACGTACTGCTTGTCTCCATGCCCAGTTACCAGACATGAGGTTCTGGTAATGTCGACTGCCATTTGGGCCATAACGCCGGAACGGGCCAGCGTCGAACTCCTTCCCGAAGTCTGGGTTAGCAAGCATATCGCGAACAATGGTCCGTGGGTCGCGATTCCAGACTTCGTGCTTTGCAGTCATCCACGAGGGTAGTTCCTCCCCACCGTTGCTTTCAGGAGAGGTGCCTGTATATGCCGCAGTGAAGGACCGCCATGGTGCATCACCGAGAGGTATGGAGTCAATTAGAGAGTGCATGTGCTTGTGATCGACAAGGGGAGGTCCTGCTGCTGCCGCATCTCCACCTGTGACATTGATGATCGATGCAGCCCACAGGCGGAGGATAGTGTCAATCTTGCGTTGTGAAAGCTGTGCGTCACGGAAGAAGAAGTCGGCAGTCTCAAATTGGACTCGGTCTGTGAAAGGTGTCCAATCGTCACTGTCTCGGGGGGAGGGTGGAGGGGGAAGGGTGCTGGGAGGGAGTGGGTTGCCTTCGATATCGCAAGGAACACCTGTAGCAACAATATTGTTGTGAGCACAAATACTAGTAGCAGTGAAACGAATTGAGCTTACCATTGATTGTGGGATGTTGTAGATCAGTATAACGAGATACATCATCTATATCATCATCCTCATCGCTGTCATCAACTGGCTCATGTTGCTCCAAAATGTCGTCGGCATAATCTCCCCAGGCATTCTCAAAGTCGGAATGAGTGGTATCATCGATGGAAGCCTGGGCTGTTGCGGCGAGCTCCTCGAATGGTTCGTGTATTGCCTTGATGTGTTGCGTCAGACCAGACGCAATCTTTGCCTTTCGTTTGCAGCCTTTGAAGGGACAAGGATAGGTTGAGTATGCTAAAGCTGTCTTGGACCGTACACGATAGTTTCGGGACTTCGATCGGAGCATGCTGGCACACTTGACATGCCTTGAGGTTGGCCGTGGTGAGCTTTTCTAGACCTTTGGGGCAAATGAAATGAACAGGATTTGTGGGGGACCGGTGAGAGCGTGCGTACCAATAGGGGTGGGTCTCTAAGGTGTTACATGAATATTGGTCTTGATGCGAAAGCGGGAGATAGGGAGCAGGTGGTCTGTGCGCAGTGGGGTGACCAAGCCGGTGGCGTTGAGTAGCAACATTAGCCGACCCGCATGCAGTTTCAACTGCGAATTAAAAGAGCATTCATCGCAAATGGCAAGCCCTTAAACCAATTACACTCCTTACCCGCACCACCATACGAGTTGACCTCGTATCCCAGTCCTTACTCTTTCAGCGTACTAGAATGTCCTCTGGCGGTCGAGCCTACAACACGCGTCCCAGCAACGCGGTTACACGTCCCGGTCAAATTCAGATCGATGCTGACCGGGAAGGCCGTCGCCCTTGTCGCCCTTCAGCGCAGGTTCATCAGGAACGCGAGGAACGTGCTTCTGCTCACGAGGCCGCCCTTGCTGAGAGGGATGCAGGAGCAAAGCATCTTGCCGAGTTGCAGGCAAAACAAGCTAAAGAGCGTGAGGCGCGCACCGCACTTGCCAGCAAGCCGTTGACTCGCAAGGAGCTGGCAGCCTTGAAAAAAGCTGCTAGTAGTACTCCAAGCAGCAAAACGGCATCTCAAGTCCAAACGAAGGCTGCTGGTGCAGCCTCTGGTCAGACTCAAGGTTGGCGTCATGCTGCTATGGTCGATAAGTTAATGATAATGACAACGAACCTGTTGTTCTACTAACAGATGACCGAGGAGAGGGGCCTCAAGATGCGGCCAAACCACGCACCCAGCGTGGTCGAGTGAGCACCAAACTTACCCGTGCACACATTGACGCAGTGCACGCTGCGGCAAATGCTGATGTTGACGATACCCCCCTCGAATTTGAAGTAACTCAAGCAAATGTCAAAGAAGCTCTACAGAAGGCGGGCATGATTGTGGCTGAGAGCTCGAGGCAACGTCAAAGTCAGAAGCAGAAAGCCGCTGAGGTTGCCGCCGTGGGTTGAACTGGGTTCTGGTCGTAAACGGAAGGCAGATAGCCTCGAGGCTACGACGCCTTCCCAGGCAATCAACGCTGAGTACGTCATGGCCATTTTTCATTCAAGTCTTTTCTGAGTGACCAACGTTCAAACGTTCATGAACTCTACCTACTGTTTAATAGTAGCGAGGGCAAGAAACAGAAACCACTTCGCCCATCAGGTTTCCTTACACCGTACCTGCGCCGCTCCTCAGAGTCACCTGCCCCCCTCTTCCACACCGATGTTCGACGCTTTGGGAATCCGCAACCCCCTCCTGTGCAGGAACCACCTCAGCCTGGTATTCCTGACGTCCCAACTGCTAGCAACTCCGAGTCTCAGCAGCAAGGCGCGCACTTTCAAGTTGACGAGACACAAACTGTCAACGACGAGACTGGCTATATTCCATCGGATGAAGATGAAGTCGAGCCCGCAGGCGTGACAACCCCTGCCATGCGTAAAACTGACCAGGTAAGCATTACTTACTCTCAGTATTCCGTGATTTCTTACTGCTTGCTGCATTCACTGAAGGGAACGGTCATCATCATCGAGGATGATGATGACAGCAGTCCTTGGACGGTTAACAAACCCTTGAAGCACACCCCTCGTCGCCGCGCTGCTCAACCCCTTAAGCCGCGTGGTATAAAAGTACTAGGCTTCAGTGATGCGCAGGAAGAGGTGGTGAAAACTGACATCACGAACCGCTTGCGAGAACGTCTCGGGACGTTGCGACTACCTTGGGATATCACCCACTATGCGGCTGGTAATCTATTTGTCGAGGTCTTCGAGAAGTTTTTGCCTGGGACTCAAGAGACAGATTTGACTTTCAAGCCGAACACCCCGGAACATGCCTTCGTGTGTATCACTCCTTAATCATATTATGCGTTATTTCTGAGGTTACGTGCAGATGATGCAAAAGGTATATGATTTCCGGCACAAGTTTGCTGAGATAAGTACCCAGGTTGTCAAAGAATATTAATACCTCACAAACGAAGAGAATCATTTTGAGCATGCAGCAGACCGTGCAGCGGAGGCCCAACAACAAATCGGACCTGGTCTCCCTTTCCTCTCACTCAAGACCATTGTCAGACCAGGTCGCGACAACAAGGATGTCATTGTACGTTCTTTGACATCTTATGCGAATACTAGGATAGTGATCTATTGCATACAAACAGAAACGCGCGGGAATATATCAAGGTGAATGTCTGGTCATGGCTCTCGCAAAATACTACAAGCATATTGGTGTCTGTCCCGGCGATGCCCTCGATTATCCATGCGGCGCGCTGGGCCTGTGCGCAGTTGCGGTAAGTGACCAGCAGTCTTCTCCACTACCAATGCGCTCATTGTCATCAACATTGGTGGTTAGTTGGAGCGCGCATTCCGGTTGTGGTTGCGCGGGACCTACAACGAGCAAGCCGCAGCAACGCCTATATTCAACTTCAAGAGTAGCAACTATGTTAATGCCACCCGCGATTACGCCGCATCTATCAATAACATCTCCGACCAGAAGTGGGAGGAGATCCTTGATCTAACCTCAGCCGTCTGGTCGTCCGAGCATTCCCAGGAGGATATTGAACTTGGTGAAGTACGGGCAGGGATCATCTCGGACGCTGAAGACGAAGTACCAGATGGTGATGTAAACTATTAATCTCGGTATAGTTTATTTGTCTCTATCGCGTGCAGGTTGCTCATTGCTTTATCTTTGTGTGTTCATTTAGTGGCGTCACTATAACAGTGACCCACAGTCCATGCTCAACCATACGAGGAACTCCCGGCCGCTCGTCCTCCCTCGCCTGTTGCTTCAACGTCACACGGCTCATACCCCATGTTTGTTAAAGGACATCTCTTTGGCTGATTTGCATTCGATGGACACATCTTGTGGTAGTTTGGTGACCAGATAGGACCTTTGTACCATTTTTATCTCCATCTTTGTCACTCGTTCATGCAGTTTATTTGCTCACACACAAAACCACAGATCTCGTCTACACTATTTACCACATATTGCCCTTGGGTCCCTTTACTCCTTACCTTCTTATGCGTCTTCTAGTCTATCTCAGCCCAACTATATCCCTTATCTTACTCTCCTTATTTACTTATCTTCTTAGTCTGAATATACTATCTGGTGACCTTAAGTGCCTTGTGAGTCTGAGAACGCCTCTTATCGCTCTGAAAAATAGTGAACCTCCCGAAACCCCTTGAATGTCTGAGCTTGTCTTGGATGCCTTCAGCGTCTTAGTAAGTATGCTAAGGTGTTCTAAGATGATATGAACATTTCCTGATGTGGGATTTGTGTGGGATGATCAAACTTTGAGGAGGCTCGCAGACGGAGACTAATTAATTAATGATTCTCCGTGGGTTTGTTTGAATAGGCACCATGTGTCAGATAGAGTAGATCGCGGCAACTCAGCTGTTCATGCAGACCTCAGGCCTCACCTCTCTGCCCGCTTGTAACGGCTTGACCGTTACACGGCCTTTCGTAGTTACAACTCACGGTCTCTCGTAGTTACAACCATGGTCGCTCTTAGGTAGTTCACTCACGGTCACTCGTAGCACTCTTATCACGATGGTCACTCGTAGTTACTCGGCTCTTGTTCCTGCACGCATACTGTACTCCCCGTTCCTCGATTTCTCCTTTTTTGGTATCATTACTTCCTTTTATATCTACATCCACCTTCTGTTCCTTGTTTACCATTTTACCCTTCGGACTCTCGGCCCTGTCGCATACTTGTTGCATTTCTCTTATACTTACCGCCCTGTTCTCCTGTTTTCCTCGTCGAATCAACGCCAGTTCATCAGGAAAAACCTCTTTTTCCCAATATAGCTATTCCTATGCAACTGAAAGCAAATATAAGTTAAAAATGACTATTGATCAAATAGCTATCTAATTTTCAGATAACAATATCCTGATGTTTATAAACTTTGATGTATCAGATGAGGTCTGACTAGGTCAGCTCCAATTGGGCTAACTTTTGATAATTTTGAGTTCAAGTCTAGCTCAATAGAAATGCAATGCTAATCTAACTCCAATCTAACTCCAACATGATTTGAATATTTTTGATATACTTTATACTTATGGATGTTGACACTAACTGACATCCAATGATGCTAAAAATATCTAATTGATGTCACTATATGTATAACCTAGTGCCAATGCTTCTAAAGGGTATCTAGTCTCTGTGTAATAGAGAGCTGTCAAAAAAATGCATAAGTCTCAGCTGTTTATGAGATGTGTCAGCAGAGATGGTATATATGGCATATTGCTTCAGAGATACTATATGGCCTGGTGATCTAGTGGTTAGAGCTCTGCTTAACAGTGCAGTCTGAAGACCCTGGGTTCAATTCCTGATAGTGCCAGAAATGTTTTATTTTATTTTATGATTGTTTTTGTATACTAAAATGAATTGTAATGATGCTCATTATTGATTTGAATACTATACATTTATATTGTAATGTCTTGTAACAAAGATCAATACAATATTGAATCAATCAAGGAATAGTACTAGAGGAAAATTATAGTCATTTATAGACAATTTTTTCTAAATTGGCACTAATTGTATTCTCCAAATTAGAGAAATAAAGTCCAGAATTAGGGGGGTCTAGAATATTGGAGCCTATTGGAGAAAACCAAGACAAAAATGCCAATTATATCTCATTATATCTAAATTATCTACAATTGGCAAGATTAGGAAAATGAGGTTTTGCCTGATGTTTAGGGATTCCCCCACTTCCTCCACTCTCAAGCCGCTCGCGCTCACATTCGACGTTCACCTCGCTTCGCTCTCGGAAGGCTCAACTTAGTCTTGCCCTTCACACCGCTCAGTGCTGGGGATTCCACTATTCCCCCTTCTTCCTCACCCACTTCGTTCCTGATGACGACCTGACGACCTGGCGTACCACTAGAAGACTATGATGAAGGGCCGAGAGGACGTGTGTACCTTGAATTGCACTTCAAATTAAGGTATGTGGCCATTCTGTTGTTCATAACTTGGGTAATCTCAAGTTGTACAATGCAACGATCACGTTCTCATTCGTACGTGAAAGCTCCAACTTGTCGACGAATGCAACCGCGCCAGGAGTGGAAGGCACGAGAGAGAGCGTGAGTTATATGGTTCGCACATGATTCAGAACGATACAGCTCATCCAGACGCCATATTCGCAAGCGGACGTCAGTGGACGAGGAATCACTCCTGGTGATCAGTGGCATTTTAACGTGAATGGGAAGGCGTTCTATACGAGTATGGGGAGCCTAGGCGGGATTTACCAGCCCTCCGAGGCTCCGACGAACTTACCGGCGGATATGACTTCTACTCTGCCTGTGACGAACTAGGTCTGATCACATGGAGTGAACTGATCTTCTCAGATGCATTCTACCCTGTCAAAGAGTTCATGCTCGAGGAAATCGAACCAGAAGTGAGGCTGTTGAACATATGCCATATATGGAAATAGGTTTCAGGTTGAAACAAGGCTATGTTTATCTTTTATCTTCATCTTATCTATGATTTTATCATTGATTGATAAGGACTTGTGCGTACTGCTTATACAATCCACACTGCTTCAGATGATGTAGGTAGTCGCAATTATGGTGTGCTTATTATGCGATATGTTGCAATTCTTTCGCTGTTGTATTACTCAGCATTAGTCATAGTATCACTCAGCATTAGTCATCATATTACTCAGCAACTCTATGTATCACGTGACTGGTAGATTAGCTTAGTCATGGACTTTTCTCTTTAGTATATAACATCACCAAAAGTGTTAAATCCTGGCGACGCCTTGCCAGCGCCACCATCAAATGCAAGGGTTGACCGGATCTGGTCAGCCCTGGCGCCCTCCGTTCATGACTTGCCGGACTTGCTAGCCTTGGGTCACCATTGCGTTTGTTTGCAAGCCATGTACATCAGGAAAAACCTCATTTTCCAAATCTTGCCAATTGTAGACAATTTGGATATGATGGGATATAATTGGCATTTTTGTCTTAGTTTTCTCCAAAAAGCTCCAATTATCCAGACTATCCTTATTCTGGACTTCATTTCTCTAATTTAGCAGAAATGTTTATCTCCAAATTAGAGAGAATTGTCTACAAATAACTGCAATTTTTCTCTAACACTTTCCATTGATTTATTTCAATATAGCTTTGACTTTGGTTATTAAGCATGATAATATAACGTACTAGTGTTCAAATCAAAAATGAGCACCATTACAACTCAATTTAATATTCGAAAGCAATCATAAAATAAAATGAAATATATAGCTGACACCATTAAGGATTGAACCCAGGGTCTCCAGAATGCACTGTCAAGCAGAGCTCTACCCACTAGACCACCAGGCCATATAGTACCTCTGAAGCAATATGCCATATATACCATCTCTGCTGACACATCTCATAAACAGCTAAGACTTATGCATTTTTTTGATGGCTCTCTATTACACAGAGACTAGATACCCTTTAGAAGCATTGGCACTAGGTTATACATATAGTGATATTAATAGATATTTTTAGCATCATTGGATGTCAGTTAGTGTCAACATCCATAAGTATAAAGTACATCAAAAATATTCAAATCAAGTTGGAGTTAGATTGGAGTTAGATTAGCATTGCATTTCTATTGAGCTAGACTTGAACTCAAAATTATCATGACCTCACTCCCTTTGACCCTGCCTGGCCAGCCATATTCTCGCATTCATCTCAAGTTGCCATCAGCCTACCCTAAACATGCCGTTTCACTACCATCCAGGTCTCTGACAACCACCACCCTTTCATTATCCCCCATCTTTCACTGTTGCCCTTCCTGCATACTACCACTTGGTCCCATCAGGTGAGTTAGGTGTTCACCACCGCCTTTGATATCTTTGCCTGCCGGTAGGTGTCTAAAACCTTATATCTACATCTCGCGATGACTTGAAATTCAATCCACCGAGTCAGCACCGGTATGTAACTAGTCCTTATCCTCAATCAACTATACTCATGATGTGGTACATTCAGTCCTCGAGGGAACTTTTGGATAACAGTTGCAACTTCACATTGGTATATCACTATCGAGCATGTCCTGACCTCTCAACTTCATTGACATGACATGTAGAAACCCCAAAACAAGAGTGTTCAATATGGGATTGCATCCCAACAAATGCCGGTATGTGTTGCTGATATCTCTCAATGGTTGCTTCAGTAGATATTGTGAGTGACTATGCAATATACTAGTTTGTTAGTTTGAATTTGGGGTACTACAAGTAGAACATATACTCAATACTAGTATAGAAATCAATATTTTTTGCTATAGAATTTCTCCATTTGTGATCTAAAAAGAATCCACATATACCATTGGCAAGCTGATCAAGGTCGCATATGTATGCCAGGCAGGCAATTCATGACCAGGGGCGATCAGGCTTGCAAGGCTCGGTGAAATCTCGCAAGGCAGGAAACAGCCTTGCGAGCATGGCCATGCCTTTCCGGGCCTGTTGAACCCACAAGGCAGGTGAGCCTGGCCCATCATTGCAAGATTTGAGACACTCTGTCAATGGTGTTTGGTGATTTTGAGCATTGCGAGCATTGCGAGGCCTGACCATGCCTGACCATGCCTGGTCAGGTTTTTTCAGATTTGGTGATGAAGGACCTCAGTTTGCGTCCTCTCTCTTCAGTCTCTTGTCTTGACTGAAGAGTGAGTACTATTATTCTTCTTTCTTACTTGTTGTAGATACTGAATATATCTTGTAGTCGTCTTTGTCCTTTGTGACTTAGGTATGGTTAGTGTCTACAATATTAGTCTCTTGTCTTGACTGAAGATCATCTTTGTTCTTTGTGACTTAGGTTAGACCAAGTGTCTTCACAGCCCTGAGTTTGTCAAAAAGCAATCATAAAATAAAATGAAATATATAGCTGACACTATCAAAAATTGAACCAGTGTCTCCTGAATGCACTGTCAAGCAGATCTCTAGCCACTAGGCCACCAGGTCATATAGTATCTCTGAAGCAATAGGCCATATATACCAGTTCTGCTAACACATCTCATAAACAGCTGAGACTTATGCATTTTTTTGACGGCTCTCTATCACCCACAGACCAGATATCCTTTATAAGCATTAGCACTAGGTTATATAGATAGTACTATCAATTAGATATTTTTGGCATCATTGGAGGTCAGTTAGTGTCAATATCAATGAGTATAAAGTATTCAAATCATGTTGGAGTTAGATTGGAGTTAGATTAGCATTGCATTTCTATTGAGCTAGACTTGAAGAAGAAAATTGTCCAAAGTTAGCTCAATTGGAGCTGACCTAGTTAAACCTCATCTGACACCTCAAAGTTCACAAACCTTTGGATATTGTTACCTGAAAATTAGATAGTGATTTGATCAATCGTCATTTATAGCTTATATACTATCAGTTGCATCGGATTAGCTATATTGGGAAAATGAGGTTTTTCCTGATGAGCTAACACTCAGTAGCAACCCAACTGCGGTTACTGGCAGTATAGAATCCAGGTCACATTGCGTCATCCCCCATTCCAATTCCCCATCCTCTCTGCCTTATCCTCTGTGACTTGGCTATAGCTCATCCATTGTCATGACTAGACTCCCTCCTCTTGAACATTTGGATGACAGTTCACTTGCTGGGACTATCCTTTGAATATCCTGCCTTATCTGACTCAGAGTCTACACCCCAACAACCACAAGATGATGTTTGAATGCGCTGTAGACTCTAAATCTGGTAAGGCAGGAATATCCAAAGGATAGTCCTAGCGAGTGAACTGTCGTCCGACTGTTCAAGAGGAGGGAGTCTAGTCCTGATGATGGATGAAGATAGCCAAGTCACAGAGAACGAGGCAGGAACAATGGGGAAGGGGATGGGGGACGACGCTTGAGACTTGAGTGATAGTGGGCGTGGCCTCAATCTGATACTGCCAGCGACCACAGTTGGGTCGCTACTGACTGTTAGCTGTAAGAGAGGAGGACACGACCGGACTCAACAGGGCTCTGAAGCTTTTGCTGTGAGATGTGGGATGTATTCTGGTTCGATATAGAGAGTAGGTGATGATAAAACTGATGTGGAAAGGAAAACTCTGTACTGATACTGTCTGCTGTTCTGAACTGGTGGACGCGACCTCGATGTCGCGGTCGCTGAGAAACTGAAAATCGAAACTGAGGGAAAACTGAAAAACTAAACTACTCTGTCCTCTCGTTCTGCACCTCCTGCGGGCGCCTGTCATGCCCGATCACCTATACAGTTCCATCGACCCCAAAGCGCCCGCCAGCGTCCGCCTCTGATCGCCAGCCACCGTGCTCCCCGGTCGCTGCCGCCTGACCTTCTCAATCCAGCTGTCCCTTTGTCCTCCTTACGACATAGCTGATCTCCTCAACGGCCTTGCTGAGGCTAGGAGGCATCTGTTGTTCGAATTCCAGGCACTGATTGGAGTATTCATCTGGGAGCTTGGGACTCTTCCATCTGATCCTGGTCGTGACCGCCTTCCAGCAGTCCAGGTGAGGTCCTCTTTGAGATCAGCGTTCGCCGCCTCCTGCTAAGCATTTCCAGCCCTTGATCCAGAGTGTGTACCATGACCTTATACTCCTATCTGAGCCCTATGGAATGCGGTCGCGCCACGATGCTCTGCTGTTCTGTCTTCATGAGGTATCAACCACCTTTGTTTGTGAGGTCAAAGGACTTAGCATTGGTAGCGAGTCGCTAGGTGGGTTCGCTTTCTAGGGGAAGGATTCATCTGACCGGTATCCAGGTGAATGCCTCGGTGATGTCTTGCTCCAACTATGCGATGGGTTCATGCTTGGCCCCGACCCTGACGCTGTTCTTGCCGGTCGTGCCCCAGCCGAGGACCATCGAGTCGCTATGCCTGACCTGAATAGAGTCGAGTCCCAATTGCGTCACTTGGAAGCTAGCGTCGACTCGTGCCACCAAATGCTGACAAGTCTCGACGATACATTTGTGTGCAAGGAGAGGATGGTTCATCCCCCACAGTTTGTGAGCGTGTATATTGGAGACGAATGTTCTGAGGTTGCGCGTCGGGTGGGGGTCCGGGGACGAGGCAACGCGCGCGGCGGTTGAGGGTCTGGTCGAGGAGTGAGAGGAAGGAACTGAGGATCGCTGGAGAGTGAACTGAGTGTTAGAAGTACTTGGAGATGTGCTTAATGATAGCGTATGCCGCGGGAATATATAATGAATTGTCCTGTTACATTGGGCTGAGTGAGCGACCGCTGATTTGGGGTGTGGTTGTGAGGTCCATTGGTCGTGTCCAGCTGAGGAGCGAAGGAAGGTCGAGCTCGGTCGTGTCCATGTTGTATGCAGCTGTTATGTGAGGCTGGATGCAATCCAGGCCTTACAGCGCAGCCAACCTTGTGACAGAAAGGCACCTTTGTGGGCGAAATGTCAAGGTTAGCGACGCTTAGTACGACCTACGATACGTACTTGGAGTCACTACGGAGCTTAGTTGCCCTGTATGTGAAGCGCGGCTACCCGGAAAACCTGTTATTGTACTGGCTAAAGTGTAATGTTAGCAAGCGGTGGGAACATCGTCTACGAGACACCCCCGACGACAAAATCAGCGGCGCAAACAAGGCGCAACTGCTTGTACTTAAGTCATACTACAATCAGGCGTGGAATTACTTTTCTGCCAAAGAACTTGGAGATGCAATGCTGGGATACTGGCGCGAATGGGCCTCTAGAGCTCAACGCGGAGAGTACGGTTACTCCGACTCAAAAACGTACTTCCCGGCTCCTGACGAGGATCACGATCTCAACTACGTCCACCAAAGCCTTCTCACGAAGGTGGTCGGTAAGGACAAGGAAGAGGTTTGGGTTCCCGACATGAGCCGGATTGGTATCCTCGAGGCTCGAACTATTGTTAGTCGTAAACGGACTTTCAAAATGTTCGATATTACAAACCACTGGAAACGCATTGTATTTGAAAGGTTAGAGGATAAGGTGCTTGCTGAGCATAATCCCGCTATTAAAGGGTTTATTGCTTTCGATCAAAGAATCGATGAACTGGACGACAATGAAGATTCTTCGGAATTTGTCCAAGGTTCAAGCAAGTCATCACTTGTTCAGGTCCGTCCTGAGGGTTCGTCTTCGGTAGTCCAACGTTATGGCGGTGGGCATCGACCACTTATAGAAGACGACGATGGTATCACATGGATACATGGAAAACCCGGACGAAGACAATCCTCGCCAGACTTCCCCAGACACCGATGAGTCCTACTCGCTTTTAGTCACCCCGTGGCCTTAAGCAGGACT